>SEYY01011640.1:22500-29396 GCA_009176605.1 Armadillidium nasatum | reverse complement strand
AATCGTGCAAAATCTATCCTTCGTAACACTAAAAACTCTTTTCTCCGTAGAAAATGCAATTATCTTTCTGGTTACTCATCTTCACGTTTTTTCTCGTATTTTGCAAAAAATGTCAACTCTAACTTTGCTTCTTCCTCTTTCCCTCCTTTAATATCTTCCGACGGCACAACTGCTGTTTTACCTTCTTCTAAAGCTGAACTCTTTGCTCAAACTTTTGCCTCTAATTCAACCTTAGATGATTCCGGAGCTATTCCTCCTCCTTCAACCCCCTCTAACTCAATTATGCCTAAAATTGTAATTTCTTCTAAAGACGTCATTTCTGCTCTCTCTGAGCTTAATACTAAGAAGGCGTACGGTCCCGATGGCATTCCTCCTGTGGTTCTCAAAACTTGTGCTTCCGAGCTTGCACCCTGCCTTGGTAAACTATTTCGTCTTTGTCTCTCTACTTCAACCTTCATTTCTTGCTGGAAACGTGCGCGAAACCTGTGCCGAAGAAGGGGGACCCTCTTAACCCTCCAACTACCATCCTATTTCTTTGACCTCCGTTCTCTCTAAAGTTTTCGAATCTATCCTTAACAGGAAGATTTGGAAACATCTCAATTCTTCTAATCTTATCTCTGATCGCCAGTATGGCTTTCGTAAGAAACGCTCTATGGGTGATCTTCTTTCCCTTCTCTCTGACTCTTGGTCCTCTGCTATTCAGCATTTCGGTGAATCTTTTGCTGTGGCGCTGGACGTATCGAAAGCCTTCGATAGAGTCTGGCACATAGCTTTGATTTCCAAACTTCCCTCTTTCGGTATCTATCCTTCTCTCTGTGATCTTCTCGCTAATTTCCTTTCCGGTCGTTCTATAGCAGCTGTTGTAGACGGCCACCGTTCATCCTTTAAATCTATTAAGAGTGGTGTTCCTCAGGGTTCTGTCCTATCACCAACACTTGTTCTACTTTTCATTAATGACCTTCTCTCTATTACTTCATCTTCTATCCACTCCTATGCTGATGACTCCACACTTCATTATTCCTTCCAGTTTGAAAAACGTCCCACCCAACAGCAGTTGATAGACTCGAGAAGGGTAGCCTTGGAGCAACTAACCTCTGATCTTTCTCGTATTTCAAATTGGGACAGAGAAAACATGGTTGTTTTCAATGCCTCAAAAACTCAATTCCTTCATCTCTCCACTCGACACAGTCTTCAACATAACTATGATATCTTCTTCGAAAACACAGCTCAAGCCTTCATCTGTTCTTATATTCTTGGTGTTTCTTTTTCTCGTGATCTTTCTTGGAAAGATCACATTACTTCTCATTCTAAACAAGCTTCTAAGAGGTTGGGTGTTCTGAGGCGCCTTCCAGAATTACTTCGCGCCACCCCAGTTGCTTGCTCTGTATAGGGGTGTTGTTCGCCCCTGTATGGAGTATGCTTCGCACATCTGGGGTGGTTCCACACATACAGCTCTCCTAGAGAAGGTGGAGTCTAGGGCATTTCGTCTCATCAACTCTCCTGCTCTTACTAACTCTCTTCATTCTCTTTCTGCCCGTCGAATTGTTGCGTCACTCTCTCTTTACTATCGCTATTACAACGGACACTGCTCTTCTGAACTCTCTCGTCGCATACCTCCTCCATTGAGAAGAGTTCGTGCGACACGCCTTTCTACACATTCTCATCCTTTCTCTTGTCCAACTCTCCGACCCCAGACTTAACCGCTATGCTCAGTCTTACATATACTCTACTGGTAAAGTCTGGAACACACTCCGTTCATCTGTTTTCCCAATTTCCTTTGACTTGCATACTTTCAAACGCCGTGTATCTGGACACGTCGGCCACCATCGACCATGATAATAGATCTTTCCCAACTCCGGTGGAATTTGGTAGGCCTCCCACTTCAATTGCCCTTTTAGGAACTTTTATATATTAGGCCTCGAACCGGCGAAGCACGGAATATATATACATATAATATATATATATATATATATATATATATATATATATATATATATATATATATATATATATATATATATATATATATATATACATATATATATATATATATATATATATATAATATATATATATATATATATATATATATATATATATATATATATATATATATAATATATATATATATATATATATATATATATATATATATATATATTATATATATATATATATATATATATATATATATATATATATATATATATATATATATATATATATATATATATATATATATATATATATATATATATACACGGTTGTTCAAAAAAAACAAAAAAAAACATGCATTTTAAAATTATCAATAACTCTATAATTATTGAACAAAGATAGTTCAAAATTAAAAAAAGAGCATAATTGATTATTTATTTATGCTTGAAAAAACTTTACAAAATTTCTAAATTTGTTTGTTGATTTTTGCTGATTTTTTTTTTTCAAGCTATATTAAAAGCTTAATTTCCATCCTTTTATTTCAGAAATTTATATCCTTTTAAGATAATGCCTTTTACCGAAAAAGATAAAATTCTTATTAAGGGAAGCTTCCACTTTTTAAAATATTTTTTTTCCAGCCGATTCTTCTGATAATTTCAGTATAAATAGCTTTTTTTTCCAGAGAAAACTCCATTCCTAATGTTTTTACGAGGGATTTAAAGTTTTGAAGTTATTTGGGAAATTTAAGGTATGTTCAAATCTTCGGTGAGGCCACATAGAAAATATTTTTTATCTGAAATTTGGTGTATGTATTTCTACTTCCAATGGCTACAAAAACATCCAATAGAGTTTTGTTATCAGAGTTATACAAAAAATGTTATTAGCCCAATACTGACTAACTATTGAAAGTCAAAAATTTTCCAAAAAATAAAATTTAACTTTTTGAAACAAAATATTTTATATAAAAAACTTCAATAACTATATTTCTTATTTTTAGTGGGTGTATAGAGAAGTAATAGGGCTACATATTTTTATGTATATGTTATTCGATCCGATTCGTCTTTTTCGAGATATAGCTCTTCAAATAAGGTCCATTTTTGAGCAAATTTTCAAAAAATTTTAAAAGTTTGAGAGGCTATATCTTTCTTCAAACAAATAGCATTTACTAATTAAATAAAAGTTGTAGATCTATCCCACCTCTAAACAATATCCAAAAATAAAAAAACATTTGTAGGTTACACTTTTTATTAAATAATTTTTTTCTCAGGAAAGTTATGTTTTTTTCAAAAATAATTCGACTACTAATAATTTTTTTCTAGACGTGATATCAAAAATCGTTACCTACAAAATCGAGAAATTGGGGCTAAGATTGTTCATTTATATTTTCAATTCAATTACAAAATCCTAGTGGTTTGACCCCGCTATTCACTTTTTTCAAAAATAACTTTCAAACCGTTATAGGCTCAGAAAAACGTTACGAGAATACAAGTGAGAGCTATAGGGCAATAGTTGGAAGGATCAGATCAGCTACCTCTCTTCGGAATAGGTTGGACTATTGCGCGCTTCCAACACTGAGGGAAAGTACTAGTATTGAGTCATAGAGAGAAAAAATGAGCGAGGGAGGGAGCCAACTCATAAGCACAATCCTTTAAAACTCGGAGAGGAATGCCTTCCACGTTCATAGATTTCAGAAGTCCATGCACCAGATCAAATGTAATCAAAGGTAAAGGCATGGGACAGCTGAGAGGAGAAGTAGAAGGAGGATTGTCAGTGCTATCCAGGGTTGATTTAGAGGTAAAAAAGGAGGTCGAAGAGATTAGCCCTTTCAGTTAGTGTTAGCAAAAGAGCCATCAGAGCGAATAAGAGGAGGAAAGGAAGATTTACAGAAATTGTTGGAGATGGTTTTGGCAAGAGAACAAAGATTTGTCAATAAAAGAATTTAGGAGCTCAGCACACCTTCATTTTGTGAAATTCTGCTTTGCTCGTCGGAGAATATTCCTGAAACGATTCCGAGCTGAATGAAAATTAGCAAGAGTGATAGGAGAAAGAGAATTTTTCCACTCTCGAACGAGAGCAAGCGCGATAGTACTATGGATTTTGAGGAGAGGAATATATAAATAAATATATATATATATATATATATATATATATATATATATATATATATATATATATATATATATATATATATATATATATATATATATATATATATATATATATATATATATATATATATATATATATATATATATATATATATAAACGGATTTTTTAGCTTGACGAGGGTGGGCAATTGGCTATCAGCACTCAAAGAAAGTCAAACATAATGTAACTAAAAAGTAACGGAGAAAAAAAAAGAAAGAAAATAACGGTACGTTACATGAAAGAAAGTATATATATATATATATATATATATATATATATATATATATATATATATATATATATATATATATATATATATATATATATATATATATATATATATTAGTGATGGCATCCGCATCCGCATCCGCACTTTCGAAAACTCAACATCTGCATCCGCATCTGCATCCGCACTTGACGAAAATTCTATATCCACATCCGCAAATAAGAAAATATGACATGTAATCCATCACTATATATATATATATATATATATATATATATATATATATATATATATATATATATATATATATATATATATATATATATATATATATATATATATATATATTCCATACAGAGATGGAATTTATGAAAATACTTTTCCATTTTAATTTATTCCCAAAGTTCCAAGTGGAAAAAATATTAATTAACGAGTGTCTCACTAATATCTTCAGACCCACTCTTCATTTTCCTTCTGACTCCAAACAAAAAAAATACTTAAAACTTCTGTATATAGGATCACTTACATCTCAACTTAATAGAAATATTCTTACTATAATTGAATCTACATTCCCGCAATGCCAGTTCATTCTTTTAAATTATAATTCCCTCTCAATTTATAGTTTCTTCAGACACCAAAAGTCTCACTCAATGCTTCTCAGATCCTCATTAATTTATTTATTTAAGTGTACCAGCTGTAATGCGGCATATGTAGGTCAAACTGGTCTACAATTGAAAGTGAGGATTGATAAGCATAGAGGAGTTTCCTTTAGAACAGACCATCCTCTTTACTCTCCTGTACACTCATATGGATCTTCTTGAAAAGGTGAAGTCTAGGGCTTTTCGACTTATCAACTCTCCTGCTTTCACTAATTCTCTCCAGTCTCTATTAGCCAGTCGAATTGTTGCGTCATTCTCTCTTCACTATCGCTATTACAACGGTCGCTGCTCTTCTGAATTCTCTCGTCGCATACCTCCTCCATTAAAAAGGGCTCGTGCCATTCGTCTTTCTTTATAGTCTCATCCTTTCTCTATCCAACTCTCTGACCCCAGACTTAACCGCTATGCTCAATCTTACATGTGCTCTACTGGTAAAGTCTGGAACTCACTTCTTTTATCTATTTTCCCAACTTCCTATGACATATGCACCTTCAAACGTCGTGTATCTGGTCATGTCGGTCTTTAATTTGACCAGTTTCAAGACTTTCTCCCTAACTATGGTGGAAATTTTGGTGGGACTCTGGCCTTTACCTACCAGAGAGAGGGGATAATATATATATATATATATATATATATATATATATATATATATATATATATATATATATATATATATATATATATATATATATATATATATATATATATATATATATATATATCATTTAAATGAAAAATATTTCGTGAAAAAAAATGTGTTTTGGATATTTCTTATGACAATATTTGTTGCAAGCTGTTTCTTCAAAATTGAAGGTTTTGTCAACAATATTGATTTCATTCTGTTGTGGAAACCCTATTCTCTGATCTCGTGGGTAAAGTTTGTGCTTTCCCCTTTTGAAATTTTGAAATTAATTATACAGCTAATGAGAAAGCAGACTTTGCATGATATTAGACGGGTTTTATTTTCGGTTAACGGTTGATGGAAAGTTAACGGAAACGGTGATATATATTTCCTATATACACAAAAAGGAAAATTATCATATATTACCATCTATTTTGAGGTGGAAAAAAATAATTAGAGAGGAAATAGCATTATAATAACCGTTATAATAACAATACTATATTTTATAATGATTATTTAAACAACAACAATTACGAAAATAATATTAAAAAAAATCAACTTCTATATTCCCTTACTTCGAAACATTATAAAACCTTTTACAATAATAATAACTACGAAAATAATATTAAAAAAAATAACTTCTATATATTCCCTTACTTCGAAACATTATACAAAACCTTTTACAACTCTTAACTTATCCATACACCCAAATATTCATGAAAACACACACTCATATGCATACAAATACGAATAACACAGTCGTATTAAAACAAGAAGTGAAGTGAAAACCCTGAAACGCATATAGAAGAGAATATTTGTGTTAAACTAAAAGACATCTTTTTTTCATGTTAAAAAAAAAATGAAATTGGAAAAAGCAGTCATCATTTTCTTATGTTCTTCACTGATGAATAAAATATTGCCTTACATTTTCACTTTACATTTTTCCTTCCTTCAAAATGGGGTCACAATTTCTGGCTCTACTTTTCCACCCAATATTTTTTGTACTTGTACTATTTGCATAATTTCTTAGATTGCTTTCAGAAGGCATATATATATATATATATATATATATATATATATATATATATATATATATATATATATATATATATATATATATATATATATATATATATATATATATATATATATATATATATATATATATATATATATATATATATATATATATATATATATATATATATATATATATATATATATATATATATATATATATATATATATATATATATATATATATATATATATATATATATATATATATATATATATATATATATAT
>SEYY01011640.1:0-17500 GCA_009176605.1 Armadillidium nasatum | reverse complement strand
TATATATATATATATATATATATATATATATATATATATATATATATATATATATATATATATATATATATATATATATATATATATATATATATATATATATATATATATATATATATATATATATATATATATATATATATATATATATATATATATATATATATATATATATATATATATATATATATATATATATATATATATATATATATATATATATATATATATATATATATATATATATATATATATATATATATATATATATATATATATATATATATATATATATATATATATATATATATATATATATATATATATATATATATATATATATATATATATATATATATATATATATATATATATATATATATATATATATATATATATATATATATATATATATATATATTATATATATATATATATATTAGGATGGAATTATTTTTTAATTGACTTTTACTTTTGAAAATATGTACCCTCCAATTTCTTAACACTACATGGAAGAAAGTTAGCTTACAAATTTTACTCCAATCAGATCATGCTAACAAGATGCGCATTGAGGTCAAAGATCAGCCATTTTAGACTATTTTTTTCAGAAAATGAATATTTGCTGAAATGTTTCCACCTACGAAAACAATTCATTCCTTCTTTTAAAGAAGCAAATTTACTATTCTTTAATTTTGGTCTTAGTTCAATTAACAGAAATAATCCTTTTCAGATTTATAAAAGTAAAATAAGATTCTGTAGTTTTGGACCGTGAAAAAGATTACCGAAAAACTTTAACCTACTAAAATCTATGACCTGTGTCTTGTTTTTTTTATCATCAGAAATAGTATTATTTATAAATTTTGGTTGATCTCGTCACCTAAATCGACGTCGATAGGAAATAAAACCCTATCATTTAAAGCATTTTTCTAAATTAGTTAGAAGAATATGACGGTTGAAGGTAGTTTCAAAGATTTTAACTCTAATTGAATTTATTTCATTTTTGAACATCATTGGAAAACAGTAATAAAAAAAATTAAAAAAATAAAAAATTACTACAGACGTTAATTGTAGAAATGTTTGCTAAGGACACCTTTGCTGGCAGAAGGGTACATTTTTCGATATTGCTTTACTATCTATATAAAAAATCTATTTACTAAATATGCAGTTTAACTAATTAAACTATCTGTGATCTGTATTCCGTATTAAGTATTTCTCAGCAGTTAATAATTTTGTAAAGTTATTTGTAACAAATACTGCTTCTGTTCTTCATCATTCGTAGTTTGCATATTAAAATCGCTTATTAATTTAATACCACTCTTTTCTGTGTCATTAATCACTTTTAGTGATCTAACTATTTCTCTTTCTTTTTGATAGTCTTCCGATTCATCCGAAAGATCCGAATTTACTTTAAAAACTTCAAAAATAATTTTAAATTTTATTTTCAATCAAGAAATTTTTATGGGATCTACTGGACAGTAGCTTCTCGGGATGATCTTGGTTTAAAAATTCTGAAAGGTCTTTTGATTTTGTCAGCAATTTTTTATAGTATAGCATTATTCGTTTCGAAGCTAACACCTAATAGAATTTCTGCCATTTTATTTTTTATTTTTTTGTATTTTTATTTATTTATTTTCTCTTTTTTTTTTTTTACAGATTACGTACTCTTTTTATCAAATATAGAAAATATAGCAGTATATTCTGTTAGATACCATAAATGATCCTAAACTTTGTTAATGTCTGCGTCGGCTATTTCTACATATTCCACTTTAAAGGCTACTAATTTTTTTAAAATACATATGTCGTTTACAGGAGCACCTACAGCTCTGTTCTCACAAAATCATGCTTCTGCGTAGCACTTCAGGACGAAGCAACAAATTATTTCATAAAGCGACTTCCTCCTGGACACTTAATTGGAATTATCTTCTAAATAAAAAAAGATTTTATACAATGTATATAAATTTAGCCGTCTATCAAGCTAAATGATAATGTCCAGGTTGTTGGAATTTTATTTCGCTTAATGCAACTCCACCTAAGAATTTTGATATTAAATTTAGAAACTCTCTATAATCTCCACGAGGTGAATCTTCTTGAATTTTGGCACTTGCAAAAGCTAAAATTTCTTTAGCAGAGTTTTTAAGAAATTGGTAAACTTCAGCATCCGATGCATAGTCAAGAATTTCGTATTTCTTTAGCTTTGGACATTCCTTTTGAAATCTTTTAAATAAAGATATCATAGGAGGCAGCTTAGATGCTGCACAAGCTGCTTACAGTACGAGCTCATAAATAATGGTGCAAGTAAGTTAAAAGCAAAATTTCTCTCCCTAACCTTTATTCTAGAAGAGTGTTATGCACCATTTAGTCTTCCTGTGCTTGAAGCGGTCGTATCAAAAACAAAAGCTTCAGCTTTGTCTGCTATTGCTCAATCACAGATGGTTTATTATTATTATTATCTCTTAATATTATTAAATCAGATAATATGGCATTCAAGAATATTAATTCCAATATTCAATACGATTATTATTATTACTATGTACAATCGTTGCTGCCATTGTCTTATTATTATTCCTGTTCTTATTATTATTATTGAAACTTTTATTATAAATATTATATTACAACTTATTTTTATTATTACTGTTATTATCATAACTATTATTATCGCTATTTTTATCACTTTTGTATTACTGAAATTGTTATCATTATAGTTACCATTATTATTATTATTATTATTATTATTATTATTATTATTATTATTATTATTATTATTATTATTATTATTATTATTATTATTATTATTATTATTATTATTATTATTATTATTATTAATATATTAATATCATTGTTATTATTATTATTATTATAATTATTATTATTATTGTTATTATTATTATTATTGTTTTTATTATTATTATTATTGTTGTTGCTATTATTATTATTATTATTATTGTTACAATATTTGAAATAAATATCATCATTGTTATTATTATTACGAGAATTATTGTAGCAAACTTCATAATTAACGACTTTGTTATAGTTGCTTGCATGATCAATATTTCTTGACTTTTGTTACTCTAGAAGCAACCTATCATAACTTTTAATTATTAAATAAATTAAAATTATATATATATATATATATATATATATATATATATATATATATATATATATATATATATATATATATAATATATATATATATATATATATATATATATATATATTAAATTATTGAGGCTCAAAGGAAAAGGCAGTGTTTTCCCCTAGCAGCCCCTTTTCAGAGAAATTGACAGTCACATTATTATTATTAAGATTATTATTGAAATTAGTAGTATAGGACCTAGCTTTAAAACTTTAAAACCGTAAATGTACCATCTCCTGAATAAAGATTTGTGAATTGAATTAAATTGAATTATTATGACTATTAGTATTAGTATTATTTTACTATTATAATTATTATTATTATTTCTAATCTTATTATTTTACTACTATTATTATTTTCTATTATTATCATTATTATTATTTTCATCAATATTATTAATATTAATATTATTATTTTTATTATTATTATCAATATTAAAGATATTGTAATTTATTATTATTATTATTATTATTATTATTATTATTATTATTATTATTATTATTATTATTATTATTATTATTATTATTTTATTATTATCATTATTATTACTATTATTATTATTACTAGTTATCATTAGTTTTATTATTTTCATTTTCATTCTTAGTGTTATTATTATTATTATTATTATTATTATTATTATTATTATTATTATTATTATTATTATAATTATTACTAACTTAAAACTATTATTATTATTATATTATTATAATTATTATTATTAATTATTATTATTATTATTATTATTATTATTATTATTATTATTACTATAACTACTACATTAAACTTATTATACGCTAATTAGGTCATTTTTCAGAAGACTTTAATTAGATTTCGCAAGAGTATATGAAAAAAAAACACTCCCTGAGCAGAGAAGTGCACTGCGCATGCGCTGATTCTATTGAACAAGTTTAGGCGTGCGAAATATGCTCGCAATATTCCCAAACAAAAATAATAAAATTTTATGTGCTTGCATAGAGAATTTAAGCTACATTCTGGGGAAATATATTTTTACAGTATAAATCATATGTATGATATATATATATATATATATATATATATATATATATATATATATATATATATATATATATATATATATATATATATATATATATATATATATATATATATATATATATATATATATTATTATTATATTTTATATATATATATATATATATATATATATATATATATATATATATATATATATATATATATATATATATATATATATATATATATATATATATATATATATATATATATATATATATATATATATATATATATATATATATATATATATATATATATATATATATATATATATATATATATATATATATATATATATATATATATATATATATATATATATATATATATATATATATATATATATATATATATATATATATATATATATATATATATATATACTATTATTATTATTAATATTAAAAATTATTAATTATTAAAAATAACATTTCTGAAAACATCATAATGATCTATAAAACCATTTATTATTTTCCTCTATGTATGTATGAATGCATTTACTTATGTACATTTATTTTTCTACAGTATGTATTTGTATCAATGCTTGCGTTTATACATGAGGGCATTCATGTACGTATTCTTTTTGTGTGTGTGAGTAGTTGAGCAGCCATATTGTCGACCAAATGCAATTGCATGCAATTGCATGCAATGTTGCATGCAACATTGCAATTTCAGGCAATGTTGCTTGCAACATTGCAATGTTGCAAAAAAAAAATAAAAAAAAAAATTAAAAATAAATTAATTAATTGAAAAAATTAATTAATTAATTAAAAAAAATTCATTTAATAAAAATAAATAAATAAATTAAATATATATATATAAATCTTGTCCCCCAACCCCACCATCCTTTATGGGGGGGTTCGTCGCGCCCGCCCGCGCCCGCCCGTGCCCGCCCGCGTGTTAAAAAAAATCCGCCAACCGGAAACCCGCCAGGGGTATTATTATTATTATTTTTATATTATTATTTTCCTTTTGTTTTTGTAATTATATTCAAAATCATCTTTATTATTATGTCATTTTAATTAGTTTTTAAAAAACATAGACTTCTATTCGGTTGAGACACTTTCCATGAAGTGTAGAGACCATGTTTACGGTTCAGCGACTGCTTCACAACTGATGATGAATTCTAATATTGATCAGAGCGAGGAAAACAAAATAACCCTAACCACCAGGTGTTTACCCTGAGGCTAATCAGGTGTTCAACCGTTTTTTAGGCCTAAGTTAAGCCTAACCGCCAGATGTTTGCCCTAAGGCTAATCAGGTGTTCAACCTTAATTTAGGCCTAAGTTAAGCCTAACCGCCAGGTGTTTAGCCTCAGACAAACACCTGGCAATTACGCTTAACTTAGGCCTAAAAAAAAAAGGTTGAACACCTAATTAGCCTCAGGGCAACAGGTAATTGGTTTTCCCTTCAACTTGGTAACACCTAAAAATGGATTTGTAGGAGAAAAGAAAAAAAAATTTATTTTATTTTTATTAATATAATATAACATACAGTATTTACACATATAATAGTTACATAATACATTAATAACATTTTATTAATATAACATACAAACAGTATTTACACATATAATAGTAGTTACATAATACATTTAATAACATTTTATTAATATAATACATTACATTTAATTAAGATAAAATACTTACAGGAAATAATATTATATATATATATATAGGTGCATCATAATAATTAATACATGACAATATAATTATTTACAAAATAGTGACATTTATTTTGGATATAAAACAAGCAAGCGACATGATTATAGGGGAGGGAGGGGACCCCTATACCCAAAGGGATTGTGCGAGCAGTATTTTTAATTAAGTGCTCTTTTGGTAGATGTCATTCTTAACTTTTCCTTTCCTTTATTACCGATACCCCTCCTTTGTATCTGCATTAATTGTTGTGGAATAAATTTTATATTCTAAATATGTACGTCTTGTATTATTTATATTAGGGTCAGTGGAGACATCTTTATTGTATTCTACATTATGTAAGGTCTGTTCACCTTGTGGGCTTCTCATTTGTTCTATGGCAATAGCTGTCACTTCTTTATCCTTGAGTCCTTCATAATATTGGTCATCACCCATAACCACTCCCGTTCTTGCGCATTAGAATTTTATCTAACACAATTTTTAACATAGCTTCAAAATTGATTATTCCTGAGGCTGTTTTATTGAGTGCTAAACCTTTGGATTTTATAATATGGTTGACATCCCCTTTGGACGATGATTGGCTACATCGTTTCCGATCCAATTATCATATACCCTCAAAAGCTCTTGTTCACCAGTCTGAAGAATTTTCACCATGCATTCACCCTTCATCTTGAGCCATTCGCATTCCCACACACGAACAACTTCAAAACCTGCAGCTACGTATGCGGCTTCTTGCTGTTCAGTTGTATGATGCCTATCAAGACTCGAAAGACCTCGATGCTCAGTTTTACCTTTCTCACAGTCCTGATGACCATGCCAGATACATCCATGGAAACAAGTAGACGATTCTCTTCTTCTCAACAGATCCTGCTGCTTCCATTTCACGCCATAATTGGTAATTTCTCTGTTTCCGTTCATCATCAATTACTATATTTTTAATTCTTCCAAAATCTTCACCGTTAATCAGTGTGTAACCTGTGGCAGAGACTTCAGCATGCCCGTCAAGAAAAGCACATTTATTATGTAATTTGAATATAGATTGACCAGTATACTTCTCCATGAACACTAGCCAATCGTATACCTTCATATGAATAATGTTTTGAACTCTCACGACCAATATGAGCTATGGTGTTAGGTTTCATGAAATGGGTTTTAAAAATTCTAAAGCAAAGGGAAGCTATAGTACAGCATTCTGTCAGACAATCAATCCTAAACATATCCATGAACATTTTTCTAAACTTTTCAAAACTCTTTCGTAGAATATCTACATCTTGCACACAATATTTAGTACATTCAGCTTTAATATCATAGTCTCTATTAGCAAACGAATTATAAAATTCAGCAAATTCTACGGCTTTTCAGCTTCGGCCATTCTATCAATTTCAAACATATCACGAACAGGGATGGGACCTACATAATTAGCTGTACCTTTTTCAGAAAATTATAAGGGAAGAAACCTTTAGCGCTAAATCCCCTGTAATACCCATGCATTTGGGCAACTTCTTTAAGGCACAGGGCATGTACAACAGGGTCTATCTTTAAATGTAATGTTATGTTGAGTATTCATATTAATTATTTTCGTACCTCATTTTAAGGGATTATTAGATATTGCATCTGAACCTAGGTCTAGCTAACAATTTACTATATGCAAATTGAGAATCGAATTTTCTCCCGTTATGTGCAACTACAATTATCTTGGTTTTATGGTGAGCTTCAGAAAAAAATGCAATAAATATATATATATATATATATATATATATATATATATATATATATATATATATATATATATATATATATATATATATATATATATATATAATATATATATATATATATATATATATATATATATATATATATATATATATATATATATATATATATATATATATATATATATATATATATATATATATATATATATATATATAACTGCTTTGTTTTATCTCTATGGATTTCTTTTTATACTTGCACAAGGGTGTCTGTCATGGGTCCCAATATTTAATACCCTCCAGCAGCGAGGGGTAAGCCTGGGCTTTATTGCCGCTACTGCTTCTCATTGAAACCTTAATTTCTTTTTAAAAACAGTAATAGTTAGACACTTGAAATTTTAAACTAGTAAAATAAGTTCCATGGATCATCAAATTATATATTATCCGATTCTCTAACCGCTATAGTTCGGTTTAAATAAGTGATATAGAACAGGGAAAGCCAAATTTTGCATTCTGGCACACGAACGCATATTTCATGGCACAATCGGTATAAAATATGGCGCGTTGTGCCATAGGTTAAGATCGACACGCTTCTGTGGTCCACTATAAAGGCTTATAACTCTTTAACTGCACGTCGTAGAGGGATAGGGACTCTAGATTCAGAATTCTATACCCTGAAAGATATTTTTCAGCTTTTCAGGCTTTTCAAGTGTACAATTGGTCTGGTGCCATGTAAGCTAAACTTTAAATATCGCTTAAATCACCTATGCAAATAGATATCGTCATGCTGAGCCAGAATATGAACATCTCGGGGTTCTACAAGCTTCCGTTCAGTAGATAGGGCCCCTCAAAAAATAAAAATAAATTTTTATTTTTTTTTTTGAAATCAGGTTCTGTGATTTCTTACAAATTCTAAATTACGAAAGATAGAGCAAAAATATTTAATATCTGGATTGTACGTCTTTTAGAACTTTGAAGCCACCTTGGATCGTTCCTCTCTCTGCTACGGTTGAGGAGATATTGGCTCCCAAAGTTGACAATTTTCTTTTGTATGCTCAGAAAGTACGACAAACCATCTTGGTATGTATGTCGGCCTTTAACTCAAAAACGGTAATATGCAGAAGAACCGGGATTACAAATTTGGAATCAGGGGTCCCAATCCTTATGTGTCTAGATTATCAAGCCTATCTATCTATTGATAAGAAAGTTATAAGAATTTAAAAACTTACACAAACTTTGATCGGAATATTTCAGAAGTTAAACTTAAAATGGTTTCACAGGCTTTCACCTATTAAAACTTAAGAGACTTGACACATACTCAACTAAAACCGAAATTATCTTTTTGAACTCATTTTTATCTCTTGTCACTTCTCGCTATCTGCTACAGTTTTGGAGATATTAAAGATTTAATAATTCTTAGGCCTTACTTCTTTCAATCGCGATAGGAAATGTACTTTTTCAGATTATCGGCCCAGAACGATGGCGCAAGTAGTAAGGTACGCGCTTTCGGCCGGTGCCAGATTTAGCTACTTTTCAAAAAATCTGGCAACCTGTCCCTAACGGTCTTTTCTGCATTTGTGTGCAATCTTGCATTCTCAGGGACCTTCCTGACATTTTCTTTGTCCGTTCACGGACCCCTGGACCCCCGGATTCGAGCCAAATTCAGCAGGAACTGAACCGCAAAGAAAATGGTCAGGAAAGAGAGTGAGGTGAACGCAGCGATTTTGCAAACTCAGGCAACTTCCTGATACCATTTTTGGGGGTTCACGGGCCCCCGCGGGAGCCCCTTCCCCAGACTTGAGGCCAATTTCAATGGGTTGAACCCCCCAAAATGGTGTCAGGAAAGAGCGTGAGGTCAATTTGAGCGGAGTGATTTGCTTTGCAAATCAAAATCCCGTTTTGGCTTAGGTTGCCAGATTTTTTGAAAAGTAGCTAAATCTGGCACCGGCCGAAAGCGCGTACCTTACTACTACTTACTACTGGCGCAGGAGAGCGACTTTCTTTAGTAACTTTGTCTCAAAAATTAATATTTTAGATCCTCGTTCCTAAAAATTTTATTTTTTTAAAATTTTTTTTATGGGTGAATTTTTAGCGGAAGATACATAACGTTACTTATATATATATATAATATATATATATATATATATATATATATATATATATATATATATATATATATATATATATATATATATATATATATATATATATATATATATATATATATATATATATATATATATATATATATATATATATATATATATATATATATATATATATATATATATATATATATATATATATATATATATATATATATATATATATATATATATATATATATATATATATATATATATATATATATATATATATATATATATATATATCCTCTGGTGGGCAAATGCCAGAGGTCTACCAATATTCACCAATAGTTGGGGAATAGTCGGAAATCTGGTCGCTAATATATATATATATATATATATATATATATATATATATATATATATATATATATATATATATTATATATATATATATATATATATATATATATATATATATATATATATATATATATATATATATATATATATATATATGTCAGACTCCAGATTAGACATGACTTTTTAAAAAAAAACTACGAAACGTAGTGAAAAATAAATTACATTTTTAGAATCCTTGTCGAATTTTAGTTAGGAAAAGTGTAAAATATTTGCAAAAAATAAATAAAAAATTAATAAAAAATGATTTTGTACGACAACTGATGACGTAACAAACAACAACTGATGACGTAACAAACTTAAATTTGGTGTTTTGATGATCGTATGTCTACGGGGGGCTCTGCCCCCCGTACCCCCCGACCCGTGAGTGATGATGATACTGTAGACTACTTTTTCTGTAGACGATTTGGGGGTATTTTCCATTTTTACCAATTTCGAGAAAATTGAAAAAAAACGTACCTTGCCAGGCGTACGATGCTCTCCACAGATAAAAATAAGTAAACTTTACTTATGTAAACTTTATTATAAGGATTTTTTTTTTATTTCCCAATTTTTCCTACCTGAAATTCGACAAGGATTCTAAAAATGTAATTTATTTTTCACTACGTTTCGTATTTTTTTTTTAAAAAGTCATGTCTAATCTGGAGTCTGGCTATATATATATATATATATATATATATATATATATATATATATATATATATATATATATATATATATATATATATATATATATATATATATATATATATATATATATATATATATATATATATATATATATATATAATATATATATATATATATATATATATATATATATATATATATATATATATATATATATATATATATATATATATATATAATATATATATATATATATATATATATATATATATATATATATATATATATATATATATATATATATATATATATATATATATATATATATATATATATATATATATATATCTCTCTCTCTCTCTCTCTCTCTCTCTATATATATATATATATATATATATATATATAATATATATATATATATATATATATATATATATATATATATATATATATATATATATATATATATATATATATATATATATACAATAATTTATTAATCCGATATATCGATATTTTTAAACCGATAGTGTCGAAGTCAATTTAATATTTTTTTAAATTATCGAGAATCGATATATCGATATTTTCCTAATATCGTCATCCCTAAATTACTACCAAAAAGGTAGGCAAAAGAGTATCGATATAAAAGCGATATTTATATTTTTTTCACGATAATATCGAATATATAATTTCTGCCAATAAATTGATATTTTACCTCCAGTATCGAATCTTCGATATTTTTATTTAATTTATTCATTTTTTTATTTATTTGTTATTTCTTTAAAGTGTAAGCAGTTTGTTTGCTTTCTTTTTAAAGTTTAAAATAATATTTAAAAAATTAATTTTTCATGCTCGTACATATTACCTGAAGGAGACGATTTGTCTTGATCAGAAGAAGGGAGGAATGGAGGTCAGATACAAGAGAAATAAAGACCTAGAAGGAGAACAAAATTTTTTACGAAATATACCAATGGCATATTTTTACCTTTCAAGTTAAATAATTTTTGAAAAGAAATGAAAATTTCCTTAAAAAAAATATATAAAAAATAAACATTCGTTACAATGTTGAAGGTTAAATGATTAAAATTTTATTCTCAAATAAGAAATGTTTTATTAAGTTTTAATAGGTAAAGTTTTTCTATTCGAAGCTCTAATCTTATATAAAGAATCGCCTCCACTGCTAATTCAAACATAGCCTTGGATTGTTCCAATTACTCTAATTCCCTTAACATACAATATATATATATATATATATATATATATATATATATATATATATATATATATATATATATATATATATATATATATATATATATATATATATATATATATATATATATATATATATATATATATATATATATATATATATATATATATATATATAATCGAAGAGTAAAGTTATGAGGATCGGAGGTGGGGATGAAGAGATGTGGAGGGAGGAATGGGGGGGTGTAGAAGTGGGGAGAAGGAAACTTGAGGAGGTGGATGAATTCAAATATCTAGGGATGTTGGTGGAAGGTAAGGGTGGGACGAAAAAAAGAAATAAAGAATAGAGTGGTAGAAGGAATGAAAGTGTTGGGGGGTTTGGAGAAGTATGGAAGAAAGGAAAAATTTCGAAAGAAATAAAGATAAGAATGTTTGAATGTATGTGTTTACCTTCTGTAATGTAATGGGTGTGAAACATATGGATGATAAGTGCTCGGGCGAAGAAATGTTTGAATGTCTTTGAGATGAAAGGTTGGAGAGCGATATGTAAATTGAGAAGGATTGATAGGATTAGAAATGACAGAATAAGGGAGATGTGTAAATGGAAGAAGGGTTTAGTTGTTAGAGCGGAGGAGGGTGTGCTAAAATGGCTTGAACATATGTGTAGATTGAATGAGGACAGAATGGTGGGCAAGGTACTTAGATCCGAGGTAGATGGTGGTAGGGGAAGGGGAAGGCCAAAGTGGAGATGGATGGATGGAGTGAGAGAGATTTTGGTGGAAGGAATTTGAATTTAGAAGAGGGTAGAAGACTTGCGGAGGACAGAGTGAGATGGAGGGCGGTGGTGAAAGGGGTTGAAAGATAAGAATGGGTATGTTTGTAAGGGAATTGTGGAAGGGCACCACCCCACGAAAATGGGAAAGGTGATAGCGAAATAAATAAATAAATAATATATATATATATATATATATATATATATATATATATATATATATATATATATATATATATATATATATATATATATATATATATATATATATATATATATATATATATATATATATATATATATATATATATATATATATATATATATATATATATATATATATATATATATATATATATATATATATATATATATATATATATATATATATATATATATATTAGTTTAATTTATTGACATGATGAAATTAACATGAAAGAGAAGGAATTAAAATACCTTTTTACTAGAAGGAAAGTATGGATTTTAATATCTAGAATTACAAAGTGTAAATATTATGCAAAGAGAAATATAACATGCAAAACAGCTTTTCAAAAACCTAAATAAAATAAAAACATTTGATTGTGTTATCGAAGCTTCCCACAATCAATAAAAAACCAATTGTTAACACTTGAAACTGGGTAACAATTCCTCTTTCAATATTAAAAACTAATATCACAACAGACAGAAAAGATGAAGCCTTTTCTTAATATAACTGTTAATGAAGAGAATGATTAATAAAGCGATAATAAGAGTGGGTACTGAAAAGCAACTAATAAACGTGTAGTGTTTAACTATATTGTGCTAAAATTAACACTCAGGTGTTTGAACGACTTTGTCTGGCCAAATATTATTACCAAGATTTTAATCCTGTAATATCATGTTCAGTGTTTAGTGATATATAATAAAGTTGATGTGCCAACGACTAAGAAAGTGAAGATATTAAGTTATTAAACGAAGGAATATATATATATATATATATATATATATATATATATATATATATATATATATATATATATATATATATATATATATATATATATATATATATATATATATATATATATATATATATATATATATATATAGGAAAACTGCTTGGAACCCCTACTGGGGCTATTATGGCATTCTGTTGGGTGTTCCAGGGTTACAGGAGCAACCATCCAATGTCAAGCAACGCCTACATGGGAACAACAACTGTTATGACGATATATATATATATATATATATATATATATATATATATATATATATATATATATATATATATATATATATATATATATATATATATATATATATATATATATATTTTCATCCTGTGGTTCTCAAAACTTGTACTTCCGAGCTTGCACCCTAACTTAGTAAACTATTTCGTCTTTGTCTTTCTACTTTAACTTTCCCTTCTTGTTGGAAAAGTGCTCTCATTCAACCTGCACCGAAGAAAGGGGACCCTTCTTAACCCTCTAACTATCGTCCCATTTCTTTAACCTCCCATTCTTTCTAAAGTTTTCGAATCTATCCTTAACAGGAATATTTGGAAATATTTCATTATTCTAATCTTATTTCTGATCACCATTATGATTTTGGTAAGAAACGCTCTACTGGTGATTTTTTTTCCCTTCTCTCTGACTCTTGGTCTTCCGCTCTTCGGCATTTCGGGGAATCCTTTGTTGTCGCGCTGGACATATCGAAAGCTTTCAATAGAGTCTGGCACAAATCTTTGATTTCCAGACTTCTCTCTTTCGGAATCTTTCCTTCTCTCTTTACCTTCTCTCTAATTTCATTTGTGGTCGTTCTATAAAAGCTCTTGTAGAGGGTCACAGTTCATCCTTTAAATCTATTAATAGTGTTGTTCCTCAAGGATCTGTCCTATCATCAACACGTTTTTTGATTTTCATTAATGACCGTCTTTCTGTTACTTCATCTCCTATCCACTCCTATACCGATGATTCCACCCTTCATTACTTCTTTCAATTTGAAAGGCACCCCTTCCAACAGCAGTTAATAGATGCAAGGAGGTTAGCCTTTTAGCAACTGACCTCTGACCTATTTCGTATTTCAAATTGGCGTAAATTGCCTCAAAAACTCAATTTCTCCATCTCCCTACACGACACAATCTTCCACATAGCTATGATATCATCTTCGAAAACACACAACTCAAACCTTCATCTGTTCTTAATATTCTTGGTGTTTCTTTTTCTCGTGATCTTTCTTGGAAAGATCACATTACTTCTCTTTCTAAACAAGCTTCTAAGTGGTTAGGTGTTATGAGGCACCTTCAGAATTTCTTCACTTCACTCTACACTTTAAACGTGTGTTGTTCGACCCTGTATGGAGTGTGCATTTTACATTTGAGGTGGTTCCACTCATACAACTCTCCTTGAAAATGTGGAGTCTAGGGCTTTTCATCTTATCAACTCTTCTGCCTTTACCAATTCTCTCCAGTCTTTTTATGCCCGTCAAGCTGTTGCGTCACTCTCTCTATACCATCGCTATTACAATGGACACAGCTCTTCTAAACTCTCGCGTCTCATACCTCCTCCGTTGAGAAGGACTCATGCGACACGCCTTTCTACACAGTCTTATCCTTTCTTTTTCCAACACTACGACCCCAGACTTAACCGCTATGCTCAATCTTACATGTACTATTTAGGTAAAGTCTAGAACACACTCTCTTTATCTATTTTAAACACCGTGTATTGGGACATGTCGGCCTTTTATATTGATTTGTTTTCTGACTTGTCCCTTAACTCTGGTGGTAGTCTTCCAGCCTTTGCCCGAAAGAGTAATATATATATATATATATATATATAATATATATATTATATATATATATATATATATATATATATATATATATATATATATATATATATATATATATATATATATATATATATATATATATATATATATATATATATATATATATATATATATATATATATATATATATATATATATATATTTTTTTTTTTTTTTTTTTTTTTTTTTTTTTTTTTATTTTTTTTTTTAAAATAATTAACAATTTTTTATATTTAATTTTATTTATATTATATATATATATATATATATATATATATATATATATATATATATATATATATATATATATATATATATATATATATATATATATATAATATATATATATATTATTATTATTACTTTTATTAAATATACAAATATATATATATATATATTTGTATATTTAATAAATTTTTGCCAATAAAAAAAATAAAAAATAAATGTACGAAATAAATTAAAACAATAAAAATAAGTTTCATTATGAAATAAAAGTTGAAATCTGTATATAATTATTATAACATAAGCGAATATTAGTAAAATATTATAAAACTTGGAAATATGAAGGGTGTTAACGGCCACAAAGATGAGTCCAATCCCTCGGAAGGATTTTCATTTAGATATCCTATTGTACAGTCCTCAACAGAAGTTCGTTCCTATTAAGCTGGAAATAAATATTTATATAAAATGGAGATCATTTCAGGTCCAGCCAATCACAGTTCAATTAAGCCCCGCTCAATGTTTTTATTTTCTTTTTATTCAAAATAGAGCTTTTATGAAATGATTTCCATTTTATATAAATATTTATTTCCAGCCTAATAGGAACGAACTTCTGTTGACGACTGTACATTTATATGTAGTACTAATTACTATAGCGCTCCGGGGGAGTTGGAGGATAGGGGGTAATAATTTTCTTCATCCTTCTAAAATTCCTTGCATAGACTTTACTACCAAAAATGAATGGAATATTTTTTTTTTTTTTTTTTTTTTTTTTAAACAGTTCAAACCCACTCGCGGTTCACTGGCAGAGCCCTTTTCAAGGAGGGGGCATATACAAATAGAGAAGAGGAAGAAAACCCACTCAGACCAGAACCAAACCCACATCCTCTCGGGTAGGCAGAGACGGAAGCCTTGAAGAGAGAGAAGATTATATACAGGAGGAAAAATAGATGATAGTAGAGAGTTCCACAGAATAGAGGTGGCTGGAAAGAAGGAGGAACCACAACGGGCAAGTCTAATATGTAATATTATATAAAATTGTAATACATTAATAATTATTTAGAGTGTGTACTAACTATTCGCAGTATTTCACACTCTATTCTTACTTTTCATTAATGATCTTCTCAGCTGTTCATCTAACCCTATCCATTCATATGCCGATGACTCAACCCTCCATTCTTCTACTCATTTCAAATCTGCTCCTTCCTTTGCATCTAGAGTTGCCTCTCGTCTTCATCTTTCCGATTCCATTCTTGCAGATCTGGATAGAATTTCCCAGTGGGGTCGTCTCAACCTTGTGAAATTAAACTCTTTAAAAACTCAACTTCTAGAAATCTCCCTCTCAAAGACACCTCCTAACTTTCCTATTTCTTTCGTTGGTTCCCCCATCTCTCCTGTCGACAATATAAACATCCTTGGTCTTCACATAAACAAAAAAATGTCTTGGAAACCTCAAATCACAATGGTTGCTAGGGCAGCCTCAAAGAAGCTGTGAGTTCTGTTTAGACTGCGAGAATTTTTTTCTTCTGAGCAGTTACTCCAATTATACAAGGGTCTCATCCGCCCTTGTATGGAGTACTGCTCTCATATCTGGGGTGGCTCAGGTTTCACCCGTCTTTTGGATAAGGTTGAGTCAAAGGCTAAAAGACTTATAAACTGTTCCGCTCTTTCTAACTCACTTGACTCTCTATCATTGCGACGCGACGTTGGTACCTTGTCTCTTTTCTATAGGTACTACAGCGGCAAATGCTCGAGGGAGCTATCTACCCGTATACCTCCACCTT
>SEYY01011639.1:0-2500 GCA_009176605.1 Armadillidium nasatum | reverse complement strand
TTTCAGTAAAATTCTTCCATACACTTTCCCACAACGCTAAGTAACCTTATCCCCCTATAACTCCCACACTCAAACTTATCACCCTTACCTTTATACAAATTAACCACACATGCAGCCTGCCAATCTTGAGGTACCACACCCGTTGCCAAACATAAATTTAATAATCTTAACATCCATTCTACCACATTCACATCCCCTTCCAGCAGTATCTCTCCACTTATTCATATATATATATATATATATATATATATATATTATATATATATATATTATATATATATATCATATATATATATATATAATATTATATATATTATATATATTATTATATTATATTATATATATATATATATATATATATATATATATATATATATATATATATTGTAAATATTTATCTTCAATACATTTACGAGATATGATTTTCTCCTATTTTTAAATTAACAAATTATTCATATATGAGGAAGCTCATAAAGCTCATTGTAATATTTCTTTTTACTTTATTTTATCTTAAGTTTATTTATTCTTTGTATAAATTGTAACTATATCTATTATTATTATTATTATTATTATTATTATCGGTAGCGTACTTAAGATCTCAGACTATAAAAGGATGTTGATTTGAATTATTAACAAGAGAAGACTTTCCTAGGTTCTTGGATCTAGTCCTTTTAGTCGTGGCTAATTGGAATTGAAGGAACGGATTCTTGAATCCGATATTTGGTCTTGGCCAAACGCTGAGTGATGTTTTTAACGTCCTCGAAGATCTTGTTCTTCTTGTTCAGCAACACAAGTTCTTGAGCTTGTGCAAGTTTAGAGATTAAGTAAGGATCTTGATCCTTATGGCAAAGTCCTGTCTTTGACCAAGTCAATAAACTTATCCTTCGTCTTCCCTTTTGAGACCCATTTTCCCCTTATCATTTTGTTTAATACCCTTTAATTATTTGTTTAACCTCCTAAGTCGCTCAGTTAAATGTTTGCTACCATTAATGTTTTTTGTTTATTATCTTGCTGTAAATAAATATTATTAAGTAACTTATTGTTGTTTGTTTTGCCTCCTTTGAAGTTTCAGTCTCCCTTTATTTTTATATTGTAAACCTGACTTTGTGATTCCCCTTTTTTAACCATCTTATTACGCTACCTCACAAAGTTCAGAGTTTATATTGGCGGCAGCGGTGACGACTGTTATATTAGTGACTGTGTGGTAGGATTCAATTATATTGGTTAGCAGTGGTAAAACCCTTATGGTTACAGTAATAGAGATCCCTAATATTAGTAATAGACGGCTTGAGACTGTCTTTTAAAGTTATTAAGCAGGGACAGTATTAAATTCATTGGGACATTTTTTTTAAATTGATGAAATATAGATTTTCCCCTTTTTATATTATATTCATAAGACTGAGATTTCAAATTGGCAAAACAAAACATTATATATAGATTTAAGGTCATTTTTAAATATTTATCATGGCAGAAGCAGTAGAAGTTCAAAATGAAAATTTTAATATGCCAAACTTTTCTAATATTGTAGGAAAACTTAAATTTTTTAATGGGAAAACTAATTTTAAGAGTTTTCTAAATCAGTTTAATACTAGAGCAAAACTTGAAAGCTGGAGAGAAGAAGTTAAAGTTAATATTTTAAAATGCTTATGTATAGATTCTGCACAAACGTACCTAAACTCTCATCCAGAGATCGAAGATTTTGATTTTAATGAACTAGTAGAATTTTTAACCAAAAGATATGAAATTAAAGTATCAAAACAAGAGGCATATCAAAGATTTTCAAATATTAGACAAGGGCACTCAAACATTAGAGATTACGCTAACAAGATCGATGAGATAAGCGAATCTGTCATGCATGTTTTAACTGAGTTTGAAGACGTAGAGAATAGAGATCAGTTTCTCATCTCTATATTTGTTAATGGATTAAATTTAGAAATTAAAAAGCTTATAGGGATCCAAGAATTTAACTCTTATAATAACTGTTTGCAAACTGCACTAAAAGCAGAAAAATTATTACCCTCCAAGAACCCCATATTTAATGTTAACAATGAAAGTGAACAAAGTAATGATTTACACTGTTATAAAAATTCCCCTAATCCTTATAATAATAATTATAATAAAAATAGAAATTACAATAATAATATTATATGTTTCCATTGCAATAATAAAGGACATATTAAGAGAAATTGTCCTCAAATTAATAGAAGATACACTTTAATGCAAAACCCTCCAAAAAACTATTAAACCGATCCGTTACAGAAGATTTAGAAAATCCTGTAACATATTTAAGAATAAATAATTTAAAGTCATTGGGATACTGGGATTCAGGGTCTAACATATCAATAGTTTCTTATAATCATTTTTCTAAGTTATATGAAACGGATCGATTTAAGAGTATTATAAAAGTTCCTAATATAAATGTTACAAGTGTTACTGGTGAAATTTTAAAATTAATAGGTAAAGTTTCTTTATATTTTAGTATTGGTAACATTAAATTTAT
>SEYY01011638.1:25000-28568 GCA_009176605.1 Armadillidium nasatum | reverse complement strand
TGATAATTTATAGGGAGAGAACTAGCGGGTACTTTTATTTCAGTCCTGCAATTTGGGCATGTGGGATTTCCTTCAATGTGTGTGGTCAAACAAAGGGAGCAAAATGTATGTCCACATTCAAGTACTTTTGGAATATGAAGATCGTCGAATTGATCAAAACAAATGCTGCAAATTATGATTTCTTCCATTCTGTGTAATATATATATATATATATATATATATATATATATATATATATATATATATATATATATATATATATATATATATATATATATATATATATATATATATATATATATATATATAAATATATATATATATATATATATATATATATATATATATATAATATATATATATATATATATATATATATATATATATATATATATATATATATATAATATATATTATATATATATATATATATATATATATATATATATATATATATATATATATATATATATATATATATATATATATATATATATATATATATATATATATATAATATTTTATTTCCTTTTATTTTTTTTTTTTTTATCCTAGTTACCTGTGTCATTTTGGGTTTTTTAATATTTCTGTTCTTTCTACAGATAAAAAAATGTTTTGTCTAATAATAATCAAAACTGTTTCCTGATGATGGGATTAATATATTTCCCCGAAACGTTGACAAAAAAAAAAAGTTTTAACCAAATGTTTCCTCTAAATTATTTACCATAAATAAAATTAGTTTATTTTAATCAGTGATTAATAAAAAAATTTTGTGAATGGAAAAATTTTTTTTTAATACAAAATAAATTTATTATTTCTCCAACGAAAATGTTCCGAGCTCTAACACTACTCTTAATTATATATATTATATATATATATATATATATATATATATATATATATATATATATATATATATATATATATATATATATATATATATATATATATAGTATATATATAATTGAGATAGATTCTTTTCTAGTGAACCTAATGAGAAAGGTTAAAACTAGGGATGGAGTGAAGTATCGGTATCGATATCGGTATCGGTGAGTATCGGTATATTTCGGTATCGGTATCGGTAAATGTTTAGGTATCGGTATCGGTATCGGAAAATTTGAAAATCTTAGTATCGGAACCGGTATCGGTAAAAATTTTGGTATATAAATGGATAAAGTATCGGTATCGGTATCGGTAAGTATCGGTATCGATATCGCTCCATCATTAGTTAAAACCAATACTAAAGGTTTCCACATATACAGTTAATACACTGTGAACGTTTAACATAAGGTGACCATATTTTTCTGACCAAAAATCGGGAAGCTTTTGAACATTGTCCCCCCCCCCCACCTCCAAATACCCTGCTCGTAAGGGTTTTAAGGGATGCATATGAAGAAGGGTGATTTTTAATATAGAGAAGGAATACGATTGTTGTTTTCAAAAATAAGTCATATGGTTTATTAGTTTATTAGTATTTAATAAAAAAAGATTTTTTTGCTACCTAATTTAAACAAAAGTTGGATAAAATTTATTATCTAAAAAAAAACTGGACACGGCTTAAAAATTCGGGACGGATGGTCCCCTTAGTTTAACACCGTATTTCGGTACGTCTTCAGCACAAACTAAATTTTATAAATTTCTATATTAAAATACAATCAAAATATAAATTCATTAACTATATGTAAGATATTTAAAATAATAATAATTGGAATAAAAAAAATAAAGTAATAATATTAATATTGAAATAACATAAATAAAAATAAAAATTCTGGACTATTTTGGGAAAAAGGGCTTCATTATTGAGGTGAAAAGGACAATAGAAGAAGCTTGATCATTTAAAGATGGGCAATGAGTTTTTATTAATAAAACTTCAAAATCCTACGATCAAGAAGGGAAGAGGCATGTTAAAGAACAGAGAAATTTATTGAAGAAAAAGGGTGGGTATCTCCATGGTCTTTTATGACAGAGTGTACAGGAGAGGCAAAGAGGATGGTCTGTTCTAAAGGAAACTCATCTATGCTTATCAATCCTTACTTTCAATTGTAGACCAGTTTGGCCTACATATCTTGCATTACATCTGGTACACATAATAAATTAATAAGGATCTGAGAAGCATTGGGTGAGATTCTTTGTGTTTGAAGAAACTATAAATTGAGAGGAGTTATAATTTATAAGAATGAACTGGCGTTCCGGGAATGTAGCTTCAATTATAGTAAGAATATTTTTATAAATATACAGAAGTTTAAAGTATATTTTTTATTTGGGTACAGTAGGAAAATGAAGAGTGGGTCTGAAGATATTACTGAGACACTCGTTAATTAATACTTTTCCACTTGGAACTTTGGGAATAAATTAAAATGGAAATTTTTTTTTTTTTTTTTTTTTTTTTTATATATATTATATATATATATATATATATATATATATATATATATATATATATATATATATATATATATATATATATATATATATATATATATATATATATATATATATATATATATATATATATATATATAATTAGTGATGAATAACATGTCATATTTTCTTGTTTGCGGATGCGGATTAGAATTTTCGTCAGTGCAGGATGCGAATGATGATGCGGATGCCATCACTATATATATATATATATATATATATATATATATATATATATATATATATATATATATATATATATATATATATATATATATACTATGAAACACGATAATTAAATTAACAAATCTGAATCTCCGGTGCATAGGGATGACGAGATGTGCGCTTGCGTCTGTGTGTGCTTGAATGCATGTGTGTGTGTGTGTGTGTGTGTGTGTGTGTGTGTGTGTGTGTGTGTGTGTGTGTGTGGGTGTGTGTGTGCATTGACGTACCTTCTAACACGGAAAACGTGGTACTGTACAATCGTATAGTAACTTTTAGAAAGTGTTTTCTGCATTTGTAGGTAAAATACTATTGCTAACTACTAATTATTCTACTACTACTTAATAATAATAAAAATAATTATAATAATATTAATATCATGCCTGTTAATGACACCTTACATCTCGACTATTAACATTGAATATACATACGAAAACTTTTTTTAAATATCAATGTTATATAATATAAAATATAATAAAAATAATATAATAATACCTGTAATATTTTCCTTCGTTTCAATGAAAACTCCTTTTTAAATTATTAAAATTAAACTTTGTAAAAGAAACTTAAAAAATATTCCACACTTTAGTGTCCTTTGCTTAACTGTACTAAATAATGAAGAAACAGAACACGTTTTCATCTAAACTTCATTCATACTGAAACTCCAAAAGAAATATACTGTAATTGGGGGGTGGGGTCAGGTTCGTTATCTCGAAGCATCCCTCCCCCAAATGTCCTACTTTACCCTTATAAGGACAAAAAGAAATCTGGCCAATAAAATTTTGTTCCTCCCCATACACGCTGGGAGCCCACGTGGTAGGATATATATATATATATATATATATATATATATATATATATATATATATATATATATATATATATATATATATATATATATATATATATATATATATATATATAT
>SEYY01011638.1:0-20000 GCA_009176605.1 Armadillidium nasatum | reverse complement strand
CGTAAGAACGATACTAAATTTCATGTTCGCGTAATGCATCAAAAGGTACAGTTGTCAACAGGAGTTCGTTCCTATTAAGCTGGAAATAAATATTTATATAAAATGGAGATTATCTCAGGTTCAGCCAATCACAGTTCAATTAAGCCCTTCTCAATGTTTTTTTTTTTATTTTTATTCAAAATTGAGCTTTTATGAAATGATTTCCATTTTATATAAATATTTATTTCCAGCTTAATAGGAACGAACTCTTGTTGACGACTGTACATTTGATTCGATTTGCATTGATAAAACCCTTTATTTGCTTTGCTGAAATTGTAATCCATCAACTTGCTACATTTTTTATTATTTTCGTAAAAATTTTCAATATGCAAAATACTTTCGAAGTTTTCGTAATTGACGCCTTTCACGAAAGAGGCATCTTTGAAGGAGGGTCCATACTCGCCGGGTGCACATCTTGATGAAGTGGTGAGATTTTTGTTTGTCATACATTTTAATAATTACGTTGCGAGTCAATCTCTTGTTGTTGCAGCATATCTCCATGAAAGTGTAGAAGTTATTGGCTGATGCACATTGCTTCAAGTCGTCAAACTGAATATATATATATATATATATATATATATATATATATATATATATATATATATATATATATATATATATATATATATATATATATATATATATATATATATATATATATATATATATATATATATATATAAATTAGTGATGGGACGATGTCAAAAAATTCCGATTCCGATGCCGATTTCAGAAAAACTTCCGATTCTGATACCGATTCTCTCGCTATTGTGAAAGAATAAGAATATACTTTTTTTTAAAAACCTGTAATATAATTCAGTTTTTATATTAAACACAATTCCATAACATGAAGTTTACTGAAACACAGTACATACTTCAGTTCAAACACTTCCTTTCTATTTAGTTACATTTTATGAAACTATAATTATATCATTTATTTTAATCTTATAAAGTATTATTGCAAATGAAATAGGAAAAAAAGTAATGAAACAGTAAAGACTAAAACTTTATTTTATTGAAACAATGTAAAAAGGTAACATGTTTCCTTTTTTAAAAAACTGAAAATTTAATATTTATGAAGAAAAATTAACCACAGTGATCTTTAATGATGATGCAGGTTCATTCTATCTTCAACAAAATCTTTTTCTCCTCAAAATACATGGTTCGATGGCAATTGTTCTCTTGTCGTGCGGGAGAGAGAATTGTTTTCGTGAATGGAAAAACTCTCCTCCTCCTATCACTCTTGCTAATTTTCTTTCAGTTCGAAATCTTTGCATGCATGTTATTAGACGGACTAAGCGTACTTTCCTTAAAAGGAAGTACGCTGCCTTCCATAGTTCTCCTACTGATAAAAGTTTATGGCCTCTTGCCAGAAATATTTCTAATAATTTCTGTAAATCTGCTTTTCCTCCTCTTATTCGCTCTGATTAGAACAATGTTAAAATAATTTTAAGACTTAAGAACGGGTGAAGAACAAGTTGAAAAAACGATGAAATTGCCTAAACGAGAACTCAGTTGCTTGAAAGTTTTTCTTGAATCAAATTCTTTCTACCTCATGGCTTGAGACAATCCTCCAGTTTGTCCTTTCTGTTGCTCTTACCCTCCTCTTTACATACATCAGGTCTTGGTTGTGACGCAATGTCAGTTGTCAGAAATAAGTTTATTCATGCCTTGCGTCGCTTTTCCTTCCAAGGACATTTTGCTTGTTTATTGTTGCAAATCTTTGCATTTCTGTAGTGTTAATATCTTTGATTTTCTCAGGAAACTGAATATGTTTCATAAAATTTAACTTTCCCACATGGTCTATCCTTTTCGTTTTGTCTTGGTGGTTGTCCTTGATGTTGGTTACAGTATATCTGCTTCGAAGTGTGGAATGACGGCACTTGTACAAGAGCTAAAAAAAATACTTAAAACTGTTAAATTCGAAAAATCGACTTAAATTCTATCACCTTTGATGAACGATTTTCAAATTTTCCTAATTGTAATTCGGCAAAGGCTAAATAATGAAATATGCAACTCCATTGACTCGGACTAAGATTCTGCACTCATGGAAAGAAACACAACAAAAATTCCACGACCTCTGTAAAAAAATTAAGACAATGCAAAATTCCACTTACCCAAATAAGAGATGAGTCCTTTGGAACTTCTGATAAGGTCAAAGAATGGAAAAATAATTTGCTTTCATACTTTGAAACTTTTCCATACTTAATTTCTTCTTCCATTTTACGAACTGTAAAGATTTTTTCTTCATTTTGAACTCTTCTGTAAATCTGAGGAAGATAAAAGAGGAAAATCAATGAAGATTTAAATTTAAAATTTAAAGAGAATTTGCAATGAAGATTTAAATTTAAAATTTAAAATTTAAAAAAAAAAAAAAAAAAAAAAAAAAAAAAAAAAAAAAAAAAAAAAAAAATTTGCAATGAAGATTTAAATTTAAAATTTAAAGTGAATTTGCAATGAAGATTTAATTTATAATTTCCTTCAATTGAAAAAATCAAAAATGGAAGAAAAGAATTAAATTTTTAATTGTAATGTATGAAAAAAATGATATCATTTAAATCCATAGTATATATATATATATATATATATATATATATATATATATATATATATATATATATATATATATATATATATATATATATATATATATATATATATATATATATATATATATATATATATATATATATATAAATTCTTATTATATTTATTATTAGTACTATTATATTAAGTGGTATAAACCGCACTTTACGAGATTAGAGCTAAATCTGGCAACATGATCCATCTTACGCTCTTTCCTAGGGCTTTTTTGAAGTTCGGGGTACATTAATTTTTTCTGGTCCTTTTTAAGGGTTTTCAAGCACCTTTTCATTTTAAAAGTTGCTACATCTGGCAACCTGAACGAATTTACGTTCTTTCCTGAGGTTATTTTGGGGTTTCATATTCCTTTCTTCGCCCTGATGGAATGTAGCAACCCCATAGTCTTTCCTGACCCTTTTGAGGGTTTCACGGATCCCCTTTTGGGTTTTGTGGGTTTAGTCTCAGTACCAACTTTAAAGATAAAGAATATTATTATTATTATTATCAGATAAGATTGGAAGAATAGAGATGATTTCAAATCTTTCTTTTAAGAATAAATTCGAAAACTTAAGGAAAAACGGAGGTTAAAGAAATATGACCATAGTAGTTTTGAGAGGTCCCTCTTTTTCAGCACAGGCTGAATGAGCTCACGTTTCCAGCAAGAAGGGAAGGTTGAAGGCAGAAAGACAAGAAAGATCTTCAAACTTCGAGCATCAGAACTTGTCAGCATTTAATTTAACTAAACTTCCATAGGATTTTTCAACTCCGTTCGAAATTTTCAGGACTTTGGCCACTGGAATATATATATATATATATATATATATATATATATATATATATATATATATATATATATATATATATATATATATATATATATATATATATATATATATATATATATATATATATATATATAGTTGAAAAACAAAGAACAAAAACAGGAAGATAAAGATGGCACTCCTCCTCCGGGGTGGAACCACCGCATGTTGAGAATACGTGTGTGCGCATGTGTGAAGGAGGAGTGCCTTCTATATACAGTGTTACCTCTGCCTCTGCGCTATGACAGTCCAAAAGGAAATCGCAAAGGGAAAGCACATAGATAACCGCCATGCAAGACAATCGCAAAGAATTTCCTTTGAGCACCCAAGCCACAGGGTTACATGGGTTCGAATCCCCTACAGCAGATATGATATATATATATATATATATATATATATATATATATATATATATATATATATATATATATATATATATATATATATATATATATATATATATATATATATATATAATGTTAATTAAATTGTATCTGAAACATTAATTTAAAAATATACCTCCTCTAAGTATTGTTTTGAATCCGGAAAATTTTTCAAGAGAATCGATATTATCCTTTTTGTATCATAAAAAAGCACAAAATCGGTTTTCTTCTTAATTTTTTCTTGTACTTCGTTTAAAATATTTTTCGCATTTACAGCGTCAATTCTTTTCTCAGGTACTGTCAATTCTTCCAACTTCTCGAGACAATCGTCAAGAACTTCCAAATACTTCGAAATGGAGGATTTCGTCTTTGAGAAAATTTCTTTCTCTTCTACACATTTCTTTTTCATATCATCAATAGAGTTGACGATCTCGCTTTCTGACCAACTCTTAGATTTATAAATATCAACGACTTTAAGGGTGTTATAATTTGTTGGAAGAGAACCTTCAATTCCTTTTATTTCAGCTCTGCAATTTGGGCAAGTGGGAATTTGTTGAATGATTTTAGTTATACAAGGAGAGCAAAACGTGTGTCCACATTCAAGTATTTTGGGGATGATATGAAGACTGTCAAATTGTTGAACACAGATGTTGCAAAGTACGATTTCTTCCATTCTCCTGCAATATATATATATATATATATATATATATATATATATATATATATATATATATATATATATATATATATATATATATATATATATATATATATATATATATATATATATATATATATATATATATATATACTGTATTATTCACACCCGGAAAGGGCATTCAATAGAAAAATTAATAAAAGATTTAAGACTTACTTCACACTATATAATATATATGCAATATGCGTCGCATATTTGGGGTAGTTGCTCACAAAGGGCTCTCTTTGAAAAGGTGGAGTCTTGACCTTTTCGACTTATCAATTCTCCAACTCTCATTGATTCTCTCCAATTTCTTACTGTCAGTCGAGATGTTGCAATACCCTCCTAACACCGTTATATCCTCTAAGGCTACGTTAAAAGTTAAATAACCCCATTTTTATGTATTTCTGATTTGACCTACCAAAGTCCCTCTTGTGGGATGTTGGCATAGTTCATTGCAATGATTTATATATAGACCTGTTGTTAATTTAATTATTTTATTTTTCTAATATTTTACTTCTTGATTACATTTATCTGTTATCTACGTATGACAGAAGACATTACAAAAAAGATTTACTTTTCCTTAACAGCAAACTCTTATTAATAACTCTAACTAGTAATTATATAATTATTTTGTAATAATGCATTCATAATAATTAAATTAAATATTCTTTCTGGTTTCACTTCTTTGCGCTCTTTTCAGAATTTTTGAAAAAAATGTCAATAAAATTCTATGCTTCTCCCTTTTTACTCCTTTAGTAACTTCCGACGGGATAGATGCTCTATGACCTTCTACTTAAACCTTTGTAACTAATAGTACTAACGTCGTGGATATTCTTCTTTCTTCTCAACCTCCATAAAACTCATTTATGAGCGTGGGAAACACAGTGACGTCATCAATATAGTTGTGAGGATTTGTATGTGTGTGTGTATGTGTGTATGTGTTTCTGTGAGAGGGAGGTAAAGATTGTATTTGGTAACAGTGATTACATAATTTTTATTATGTAAAATATCACGAAATAACAGTGATTATGTAAATAGGTAATTAAGCATTCGAAATAATCAATGATGTAAGTGTGGTTATAATTACTGTTTTCATAATTTCTACAAAGGATTCAATTTGTCAATTTGTGCTCTATCAGAGTCTGGCTGAACGCCCTGACGCGTGTCTGGCGAAAGTGAAATTGTGAAGTTCGAATTGAAGTGATTTTTTTTCATTTTTATGATAAACTTTTTATTTAAATAATATATTGATGATAGAAATGTAACATCAAAAAATTATAAAAAATTAAAGTTAATTTTTATAGTATATGAATATGATACTTAATAAAAATTATTTTTATGGTGTATTTTTCACTACCAATTTGGTTTCCAGGTTTCATCTTGTTAACGTTTTGCCATATCTTTAGCAGTAGTACGAATTTTCTTACCGTATATATATATATATATATATATATATATATATATATATATATATATATATATATATATATATATATATATATATATATATATATATATATATATATATATATATATATATATATATATATATATATATATACCTGCTATATATATATATATATATATATATATATATATATATATATATATATATATATATATATATATATATATATATATATATATATATATATATATATATATATATATATATATATATATATATATATATATATATATATATATATATAGAGAGAGAGAGAGAGAGAGAGAGAGAGAGAGAGAGAGAGAGAGAGAGAGAGAGAGAGAGAGAGAGAGAGACCGCCCGGATGTTCGGTAAAAATAAATTTCTTAATTATAAATAAAAAAAAAATCAAATAATAAAAAATATAAATATCTTCTTCTTTTTCTACTTTATTCTATCTAAATAATAACCTTAGATTATTTATGTTAAATTAATATAGATATTCGGAAATTTATTAACTTATTCAAATACTACAAACTTGAAATATATTTATATATATATATATATATATATATATATATATATATATATATATATATATATATATATATATATATATATATATATATATATATATATATATATATATATATATATATATATATATATATATATATATATATATATATATATATATATATATATATATATATATATATATATATATATATATATATATATATATATATATATATATATATATATATATATATATATATATATATATATATATATATATATATATATATATATATATATATACTGAAATAGTAGAAATAATAGATAAATATTACAGACATCATGCAACTCCCCCGAAATTGGAAAAGAGCAACGGGAGTTCTCTCTACTTTTTTTTATATTATAATTATCACCTTAGTTAATGCTGCTTCATAGACTTTATAGATTTTAAACTTTAACTCAGATTCATTTCAGAACGTTAATACATATACATTTCACAGATGCGTTATCAATGGAAAAAGAAAAGCACAAGCCTCAAAACATAAATGTCAAGTTTTTTCCTAGAGTCGTAGTATCTACTTAAACCGAACTAATACATTGTTATCACAATCACAAGATTTTAAATACAAATTTAAATAAATAAACTTATTTTTCACTTGCTTTCACTAATTCTTTATTAAATATCACTCTTTATTCATCTAATATTACTTTAGAAGATATCAAAATTCTAGAAATTCATCTCAGATATCAAGGAGCAAACTGGAAACTGTTTTTAAGAAATATGTAGACTACATGGCAACTGTCAACGAGGCCTATTGTAATGAATTCACAATAAGCATAGGGATTTTATTTAAAAATTAAATACGTAAATAATACATTTCTTAATGGACATCAAAGTCCGCTCGAATAATAATAATGACATCTTACATAAATTTCAATATATTAAAGTTTCGATATTTTATTTTATTGTTCAAGGAAAAAATACATTATACATATGAAATATTGTATTCAAAATATCTTTCTATATATATATATATATATATATATATATATATATATATATATATATATATATATATATATATATATATATATATATATATATATATATATATATATATATATATATATATATATATAAATAATAATATAAATATAATAATAATAATAATAATAATAATAATAATAATAATAATAATAATAATAATAATAATACAATTGAACTTGAAAAAACGAATTGACAACATTTTGAATTATAAGCTTATGACGTAATGCATTTTGTTTTCCTTTCGCTCAAGTGACTATGATCTTTTATTATTATCATTATTATTATTATTATTATTATTATTATTGTTATTGTTGTTTTGCAAAAATTTCTAAACGTTTATTCGTTTATTTGTTGACATTGCTGAGATTTTCTCCAGACATAGACTGACTCGAGCCAAAATGTATTAATTTTGAATATATATATATATTAAACCTTTAATAAATATTTAAAATAATACCACAATCTAAAATTTTGAGAAATGAAGAATGATCATAATTTATGCAGTCTTTTAAATCCGTTGGAGAAATTACCTTCCCAATAGTACCATTTCCAGCTGTATCTGTTGAATTCACAAGAAGTATATAAAAGTTCCCTTTTTCGGATCTCATATAAAGTAACATTTGGTCAGGTTCATATTTATAAAACCCGTAATTTTCAAAGCCGAAATTGTATTCTATCAGCCTGCTACATTTTTGGCTATTTTCGACAAAATTTTCAATATGCAAAACACTTTCGTGTTTGGCACTGTAACCTTTTTCGAAAGAAGCTTCTTTTAAGGAAGGTCCACACTCGCCGGTGCACATTTTGATGAAATGATGAGAATGTTGTTTGTCAAACATTTTAATAATTGCCAAGCAGGTTAATCCCTTGTTGTTGCAACAAATCTTAAGGAAAGTGTAGAAGTTCTTGTCGGTTGAACATTGCTTCAAATCCTGAAACTAAATAATATATATATATATATATATATATATATATATATATATATATATATATATATATATATATATATATATATATATATATATATATATATATATATATATATATATATATATATATATATATTCTTTTTTAACAATGCACCTTATCCCGCATGATGCAGGGTAGTGTCGATTGCAGAAATTTAGCATTCTTGCAATCGTACATGGGAATAAAACCTGGTTGAAAAGGGTTCCCAGCCCTTACAACCATGCGAAACTAATCTCTCTCTCTCTCTCTCTCTCTATATATATATATATATATATATATATATATATATATATATATATATATATATATATATATATATATATATATATATATATATATATATATATATATATATATATATATATCGAAAACTTGCGTGATGCGACTGAGAACAATCTACACGATGTTTTAACATCGAACCATTTTTAAACCCGAAAGCATTTGCTTCAAAAGGAACTGTCAAGCATACGAACACACGTGAAGACAACTCCAGGTTTTCATCCTGTTGCCAGTTTTTAATTAAATTATTTAAACAGAGAGAGTCTATCTTCCTGCAATATACTTTTTTACCAAACTATTTACTGTGGTTTTAATTAATTAACAATGTTAAAATAATTTAAAATATACGAACAGGTTAAGGACAAGGTGAAAAGTCGATGATATCGCTTAAACTGGAAGTCTTTTGCTTGACAGTTGTTCTTGAACCAAATTCTTTTCCACCTCATGCCTCATGGCTAGTTTGTCCCAGGTTGTCCAATTGGCCCTTTCTGTCACTCTTACATTCCTCTTTCCATACAACAGGTCTTTGCTGTGATTCACTGTCAGAAATAAGTTTGTTCATGCCTTTCGTTGAGCATCTTTTCAAAAACGTTTTTCTCATTCTTTGTTTCAAGTTTTATTATTTTATTTTTTTTATTTTATTTTATTTTATTTTTTTTTTTGTAGTGCTGATAGCTTTGATTTTCTCTGAAAACTGAATTTGCTTTATAAAATTTAACTTCCGCACACGGACTATCCTTTTTGTTTTATCTTGGTGTTGTCCTTGAAGTTGGTTATCCAGCATAGTAACGCTGCTTAGCCGTCACATGTCCAAATACTAAAAATATACTTGAGACTATTAAATTCGAAGAAAAGAGTAAGTCATCATAAAGAAGTAAATTTATGAAAAAGAGCGAAGGAAGATAGGAATACAAGTAGAGGCGACTGCAACAGAGTAAACCTTCACTTATAAAACGGGATAACGAAAATAGGTTTAAAAAAAAATTAAACCTTCATCTGAAATATGTCTACTTTAAGTCCACATTAATTGTGTATATATTTTGAGGAAAGATTTTCAAATTTTTCTTATTTCAATTAGACAAATAATAGATAATGAAATATGCAACTCCATTGACTCCGACAATGATTCAACACTCATGGAAAGAAACACGACAAAGATTCCACACTCATAGAAAGAAGCACGACAAAGATTCCATACTCATGGAAAGAGCACGACAAAGATTCCACACTCATAGAAAGAAGCACGAAAAAGATTCCACACTCATAGAAAGAAGCACAACAAAGATTCCACACATAGAAAGAAGTACAACAAAGATTCCACACATAGAAAGAAGTACGACAAAGATTCCACACTCATGGAAAGAAGCACGACGAAGATTCCACACTTATAGAAAGAAGCACGACAAAATTTCCACACTTATAGAAAGAAGCACGACAAAGATTCCACACTCGTGGAAAGAAGCATGACAAAGATTCCACACTCATAGAAAGAAGCACGACAAAGATTCCACACTCATGGAAAGAAGCACGACAAAAATTCCACACTCATGGAAAGAAGAACGACAAAGATTCCACACTCATGGAAAGAAGCACGACAAAGATTCCACACTCATAGAAAGAAGCACGACAAAGATTCCACACATAGAAAGAAGTACGACAAAGATTCCACACTCATGGAAAGAAGCACGACAAAGATTCCATACTCATAGAAAGAAGCACGACAAAGATTCCTCACATAGAAAGAAGCACAACAAAGATTCCACACATAGAAAGAAGCACGACAAAGATTCCACACTCATGGAAAGAAGCACGACAAAGATTCCACACTCATGGAAAGAAGCACGACAAAGATTCCACACTCATAGAAAGAAGCACGACAAAGATTCCTCACATAGAAAGAAGCACGACAAAGATTCCACACATAGAAAGAAGTACGACAAAGATTCCACACTCATGGAAGAAGCACGACAAAGATTCCATACTCATAGAAAGAAGCACGACAAAGATTCCACACACAGAAAGAAGCACGACAAAGATTCCACACTCATGAAAAGAAGCACGACAAAGATTCCACACTCATAGAAAGAAGCACGACAAAGATTCCACACTCATACAAAGAAGCACGACAAAGATTGCACACCCATGGAAAGTAAGCACAACAAAAATTCCAGCATCCCTGAAAATATTAAGAAGATGCAAAATTCCACTTACCCAAATAAGAGAAGAGTCCGTTGGAACTTCTGATAAACTCAAAGAATGGAAAAATAATTTGTTTTCATAACTTGAAACTTTTCCATATTTAATTTTATCTTCAACTATACAAACTGCAAAGATTTTTTCTTCATTTAGAATTCTTTTGTAAATCTGAGGAAGATAAATGTGGAAATGCAATGAAGATTTAATTTTTAATTCTTCAATTAAAAAATTAATAAATGAAAGAAAATTAATTTTATAATTGTACTTTAAGAAAAAATGCTATATATATATATATATATATATATATATATATATATATATATATATATATATATATATATATATATATATATATATATATATATATATATATATATATATATATATATAATAAAAGCTTACCTCTAATAAGTAGTCTTCTGATTTTTCAAAATTCGACAAGAGAATTGACATTGAACTTTTTATATCAGCAAGAAGCGTGACATCCATTGTCTTCTTAAATTCTTCTTCTACTTCCATTAAAATCTTTTTCCCATTTGCAGTGTGAACCATTCCCTCAGACGTTGTCAACTCCTCCAACTTCTCGAGACACTCGTCAAGAACTTCCAAAGACGTGATAATTGAGGACTTTGTATTTAAAAGAATTTCTTTCCTTTCTACACATTTCTTTCTCATATTTTCTAATAAACTATTAGATTGATAAAATTCAACGAGATCAAGAGTGTTGTAATTTGTAGAGAGAGAACTAGCGGGTCCTTTTATTTCAGTTCTGCAATTTGGGCATCTGGGATCTTCTTCAATGTGTCTGGTCAAACAAATGGAGCAAAATGTATGTCCACATTCAAGTACTTTTGGAATATGAACACTGTCGTATTGATCAGTACAAATGCTACAAATTATGAATTTTTCCATTCTGCTGCATATATATATATATATATATATATATATATATATATATATATATATATATATATATATATATATATATATATATATATATATATATATATATATATATATATATATATATATATATATATAATATTTTATTTTTATTTTACTTTTATTTTTTTTTATTTTGTTTTATGCTAGTTACCTGTGTCATTTTGATTTTTAATATTTCTGTTCTTTCTACAAGTAAAAAAAAAAATGTTTTGTCTAATAATCAAAATTGTTTCCTGAGATGGAATTAATATTTTTCCCCAAAACGTTGACAAAAGTTTTAACCAAATGTTTTCTCTAAATTATTTACCATAAATAGAATTAGTTTTAAGTTAATTTTAACCAGTGATTAATAAAAATATTTTTATGAATAAATAAAAAAGACAAATTTTAATAGAAAATTTACTATTTCTCCAACGAAAATGTTCCGAGTTATATACTATATCTTATATATATATATATATATATATATATATATATATATATATATATATATATATATATATATATATATATATATATATATATATATATATATATATATATATATATATATATATATATATATATATATATATATATATATATATATATATATATATATATATATATATATATATATATATATATATATATATATATATATATATATATATATATATATATATATATATATATATATATATATATATATATATATATATATATATATATATATATATATATATATATATATATATATATATATATATATATATATATATATATATATATATATATATATATATATATATATATATATATATATATATATATAATTGAGAGAGATTCTTTCCTAGTGAACCTTAACCTAATGAGAAAGGCAAAAAAGAATACTAATGATTTCCACATACACAGTTAATACACTGTGAACGTGTTAAGGTGACCATATTTTTCTGACCAAAAATCAGGACGCTTATGAACATTACCCCCCCTCCAAATACCCTGTTCGTAAGGGTTTTAAGGTATGTGTAAAAAGAAGAGTGATTTTTAATGGAGAAGGAATATGATTGTTGGTTTCAAAAAAAATCATATGGTTTATTAGTTAAGGATATTCTATAAAAAAAAAATAAAAATAAAAAAAAAAAATTTTTTTTGATACCTAATTTTAACAAAAGTTGGATAAAATATTATTATCTAAAAAAAAAACTGGACACGGCTTAAAAATTCGGGACGGATGGTCACCTTAGTTTAACACCGTATTTCGGTACGTCTTCAGCACAAACTAAATTTTATAAATTTCTATATTAAAATACAATCAAAATATAAATTCATTAACTATATGTAAGATATTTAAAATAATAATAATTGGAATAAAAAAAAATAAAATAGAAATTAATATTGAAATTACATAAATAAAAATAAAAATTTTGGACTATTTTGGGAAAAAGGGCTTCATTATTGAGGTGAAAAGGACAATAGAAGAAGCTTAATCATTTAAAGATGGGCAATGAGTTTTTATTAATAAAACTTCAAAATCCTACGATCAAGAAGGAAAGAGGCATGTTAAAGAACAGAGAAATTTATTGAAGAAAAAGGGTGGGTATCTCCATGGTCTTTTATGACAGAGTGTACAGGAGAGCAAAGAGGATGGTCTGTTCTAAAGGAAACTCATCTATGCTTATCAACCTTTACTTTCAATTGTAGACCAGTTTGGCCTACATATCTTGCATTACATCTGGTACACATAATAAATTAATAAGGATCTGAGAAGCATTGGGTGAGATTCTTTGTGTTTGAAGAAACTATAAATTAAGAGGGAGTTATAATTTATAAGAATGAACTGGCGTTGCGGGAATGTAGCTTCAATTATAGTAAGAATATTTTTATAAAGTTGAGATGTAAGTGACCCTATATACAGAAGTTTAAAGTATATTTTTTATTTGGGTACAGTGGGAAAATGAAGAGTAGTTCTAGAGATATTACTGAGACACTCGTTAATTAATACTTTTCCACTTGGAACTTTGGGAATAAATTAAAATGGAAATTTTTTTCATAAATTTCATCTGATATATATATATATATATATATATATATATATATATATATATATATATATATATATATATATATATATATATATATATATATATATATATATATATATATATATATATATATATATATATATATATATATATATATATATATATATATATATATATATATATATATATATATGTATATATATAGTATATATATAATATATATATATATATATATACATATATATATATATATATATATATATATATATATATATATATATATATATATATATATATATATATATATATATATATATATATATATATATATATATATATATATATATATATATATATATATATATATATATATATATATATATATATATATATATATATATATATATATATATATATATATATATATATATATATATATATATATATATATATATATATATATATATATATATATATATATGTAATTAGTGATGGATCACATGTCATATTTTCTTGTTTGCGGATGCGGATATAGAATTTTCGCAATGTGCGAATGGGGATGCGGATGCGGATGTTAAATTTTGATGAGGATGCTCCGCGGATGCGGATGCCATCACTAATATATATATATATATATATATATATATATATATATATATATATATATATATATATATATATATATATATATATATATATATATATATATATATACTATGAAACACGTTAATTAAATTAACAAATCTGAATCTCCTGTGTAGGGATGACGAGAAGATGTGCGCTTGCGTCTGTGTGCTTAAGTGCACGTGTGTGTGTGTGTGTGTATGTGTGTGTATTGAGGTACCTTCTAACAAGCAAAACGTGCTACTGAACAATCGTATAGTAAATTTAAGAAAGTGTTTTCTGTATTTGTAGATAAAATATTATTGCTAACCACTAATTCTTCTGCTACTACTTATAATAATGAAAATAATAATAAAATTAATATAAAGCCTGTTAAAGACACCTTTCATCTCGGCTGTTAACATTGAATATACATACGAACCTTTTTTTTAAATATATACGTTATATAAAATATAAAATATAATAATAAATATAATAAATAATACCTGTAATATTTTTCTTCGTTTCACTGAAAACTCCTTTTTAAATTATTAAAATAAAACTTTGTAAAAGAAACTTAAAAAATATTCCACACTTTAATGTCGTTTGCTAATCTGTACTAAATAATGAAGAAACAGAACACGTTTTCATCTAAACTTCATTCATACTGAGTCTGAGAATCCAAAAGAAATATGCTTGTAATTGGGGGGTGGGGTCAGATTCGTTATCTCGAAGCATCCCTCCCCCCAAATGTCCTACTTTACCCTAATAAGGACAAAAAAGAAATCTGTCCAATAAAATTTTGTTCCTCCCCATGCACTCTGGGACTCCACGTGGTAGAGTTTGTATGTATATATATATATATATATATATATATATATATATATAGTATATATATATATATATATATATATATATATATATATATATATATATATATATATATATATATATATATATATATATATATATATATATATATATATATATATATATATATATATATATATATATATATATATATATATATATATATATATATATATATATATATATATATATATATATATATATATATATATATATATATATATATATATATATATATATATATATATATATATATATATATATATATATATATATATATATATATATATATATAAATATATAAATATATATATATATACCTTTAAACGTTGTGTATCAGGTCACGTCGGCCTTTAATCTGACCAGGATCCCGTCTTTCCAACTAACTATGGTGGAATTGGAATTTTGTAGGCCTTTGGTGTTGCCCACCAGAGGCAAAAAAAAAAATTAAAAAAAAAATATTATATATATATATATATATATATATATATATATATATATATATATATATATATATATATATATATATATATATATATATATATATATATATATATATATATATATATATATATTTATTTATTATTTATTTAATTTTATTTTTATATTTTTTTTTACAGAAGGTTGCCACTCACCGGCAGAGCCAATTTCAATGAAGGGGCACACACAAAATGAATAAAACACTCAAACACAGACCTAACGCACATCCCTCAAGTGGAAACAGACGGAAGCCTTGAAGAGTGGAAGATTAAATAGAGAAGGAAAAATAGATGATGGTGGAGAGTTCCATAGAGCAGAGGTGGCTGAAAAAAAAACTTATACAATATATATATTAATATATATATATATATATATATATATATATATATATATATATATATATATATATATATATATATATATATATATATATATATATATAATATATTGTTTAAGTGATTACTGGCTTTGAAAATAAGAGCTATGAAGAGAGGTTGAAGGAGTTAGGAATGTTCTCGGTTGAAAGGAGATTTCTCAGAGGGGATATGATACAAGTTTACAAAATATTTGCATCTGACAATAATACAGAGATTGAAAAATACTTTAAAGTAGACTATGGAAGAGTAACTAGAGGACACAATAAGAAAATTAAAAATTAAGTCATGCCATCTCGATGCTTTTGGAGAGGTACCTGAGGACTGGAAAGCAGCATATGTGGTGCCCATATTTAAAAAAGGTAGTAAAGAAGATTTAGGGAACTATAGGCCAGTTAGTTTAACATCTCTGGTTGTGAAAATTTTGGAAAAGTTACTGAAAAGTCATATAGAGAAGCATTTAGATGATAACAAGATAATATATAACTCCCAGCATGGCTTTAGAAAGGGTAGATCATGTCAGACAAATCTACTAGAATTTATGGAATATATTACTGAAAGTATAGACAAGGGTGATCCAGTTGATGTCATATATTTAGACTTTAGCAAGGCTTTTGATAAAGTACCCCATGTTAGGCTGATGCAGAAGTTGTCGCAGTATGGTATAGATGGAATGGTACACAATTGGATTAAAGAGTGGTTAAAGAACAGAAGGCAGTGTGTATTACTTAATGGTAATAAGTCATTATGGGAAACAGTGAAGAGTGGGGTACCACAAGGTTCTGTGCTGGGACCACTTTTGTTCCTTATATATATAAATGATTTAGACAAAGGTCTTAAATGTAAGGTTTTTAAGTTTGCTGATGATACCAAAGTGGTTACCTCAGTAAGGAATAATGATGGATGCATAAAGCTTCAAGGTGATCTAGATAGACTTCTTGGTTGGGCAGAGAGGTGGCAAATGAACTTTAATAGTAAAAAATGTAAAGTTCTTAATGTAGGTTACTCAAATGAAGGATTTAATTATGAAATGAATGGGGAGTGGCTTGAGACTGTGGACCAAGAAAAGGATTTAGGTGTGATAATTAGCAGTAATCTGAAGGTGGGTGATCAATGTTTGGAAGCAAGGAATAAAGCTAATAAGATGTTAGGTATAATTAATCGCAATGTAGTTTACAAGAGCAAAGAGGTTATAAGCAAACTATATAATAGCTATGTTAGGCCAGCATTAGAGTATTGTGCACAGGTTTGGGCTCCTCATTTAAGAAAAGACATAGATATGCTGGAGAGAGTACAACGTCGAGCAACAAGGATGATTTCTGGCTTTGAAAATAAGAGCTATGAATGAGAGGTTGAAGAGTTAGGAATGTTCTCAGTTGAAAGGAGATTTCTCAGAGGGATATGATACAAGTTTACAAAATATTTGCATCTGACAGTAATACAGAGATTGAAAAATACTTCATAGTGGACCATGGAAGAGTAACTAGAGGACATGATAAGAAAATTAAAAAGAAGCCATGCCATCTCGATCTAAGAAAGTACTCTTTCAGTAATAGAGTTGTTAATTTTTGGAATGACTTGCCACAAGAGATTGTTGACTGTGATTCTCTTGTCAAATTTAAAAAGGGGCTAGATAGATATATGGATGGTTTGGGTATTATATAGAATAATCTGACTAAGCCAAATTGGCGGGTATATATGAATTTTTGGATCAACAGATCAACCTATGACTAAGCCTAACGGCAGTTTTTTAGTGGGTGATGGTTCATTGATTATTGCATGTGTAATAGGGTTTAGTTTTACTTTTATCTATGCATGACTATGCATGAATGAACTGATAACTAGGATGGGATAGACCTAGTCTTTCGTGCATGTATTAGTATTTTATTGTTATTATTTGTTTGGACTGGGACAGTCTCGATAGGCCCTTGTGGCTTCTAACTGTCTCTATTTTCCTATGTTCCTATGTTCCAGTAATAGAGTTGTTAATTTTTGGAATGACTTGCCACAAGAGATTGTTGACTGTGATTCTCTTGTCAAATTTAAAAAGGGGCTAGATAGATATATGGATGATTTGGGTATTATATAGAATAATTTGACTAAGCTAAATTGTTGGGTATATATATGAATTTTAGATCAACCTATGACTAAGCCTAATGGGCAGTTTTTTTTTTTGTAGTGGGTGATGGTTCATTGAATATTGCATGTATAATTGGGCTTGGTTTTATTTTTATCCTTCGTTCTATTCAATTTAAAGATTAATATCACTCTTCAAAAATAAAATACCAACAAAATTTCTTTTCAAGAAAGTAACTTGGGTACGGTTGTTTGTTCTGGCCTGTTTATTTCATATGTGCAATTATTGCTTATATATATTTTGTATATTGAATGAGGATTGGTTGGTTTGGGTAATTATTTCTTTAGTTTGACTAGGACAGTCTCGTTAGTCCACGTGACTTCTTACTGTCTCTAAATCTTTTGTTTCTTTATGTTCCCCTTCCATTAAAACATTTAGTTTAATTTTGTATTTTGGTTTTAAATCTTATACCAATTACGGATATAAAAAATACCATTTTAATTTACTTTAATTGCCATACAAAATTTAAGGTACTTATTTTTAATGAAAATCTTATTAAATATAGTATACTAAATTCACATCTTCACCCCACCCCCCCTCCATTTGTTAATTTAGCGATATTGTCTCAAGGCTATTTCAACATTACAGAAAATTTGATTGCTTAGGTAAACACATTTTTTTCAATATAAAAGAACCGCTGTTTCAAAACACACTTTTATTTATTTTTTTAATTTTACTGAATTCCCTCTGTGAGGTTTTCCTTGTTGGAGTGAGGGAGGATCTTTTCCCTACACTGAAAAAATTGTCCTAACGAATCGTTGGGACAATGGCAAAATGTCACAGCAATGTTTTCAATAGAGAAAAGACATGTTAAGAATAATAAATTAGCTTCACCGATTTATTTTCTAATAAGAAAATAAACTGAAAAAATTTGTTGTGACATTTTTGTCACCTGACCCAACAATTCGTTAGGACAATTTTGGCAGTGTACCTTCAGCTTCGAAAGTTTTATTGACAATCTACATCGGAGAGATCGTAATCACAAAGTTCCTCAGTGTGAATTCTTTATACGAGTTCGATTACAATTATTTCGTTCAATTCCACAAAGACAAAGAGGTTCTTTTTGAGGTTTTTCAAATCTTTGAAAATTTCTTTGCAGTGGCTAGATATATAGTATATATATATATATATATATATATATATATATATATATAATATATATATATATATATATATAATATATATATATATATATATATATATATATAATATATATATATATATATATATATATATATATATATATATATATATATATATATATATATATATATATATATATATATATTAATTTATTTTTATCATCATCAAAGTATTTAACTTTACAATTTAATTAAAAATTATTATTCCTACAGATTCATAGGATCGTAATCAGACATGTATTTATTTATAGTTAGTCTTATTGAAACGGATTTGATATTATTGTTTGTTTGTCTTATTAGTATTTATTTTATTATTATTATTATTATTATTATTATTATTATTATTATTATTATTATTATTATTATTATTATTATTATTATTATTATTATTATTAAAATATTAAAAAGGTTGGGATATTATTCAGAAAAGTTGTAGCTGAAACATAATATTGAGCCATGGGA
>SEYY01011637.1:0-16756 GCA_009176605.1 Armadillidium nasatum | reverse complement strand
AAAGTTTTGGTGATAGGACAGAACCCTGAGGAACACCACTATTAATAGATTTAAAGGAAGAACGATGGCCGTCTACAACAGCTGCTATAGAAATACCAGAAAGTAAGTTTCCAGCAAGAAGGGAAGGTCGAAGTGGAAAGACAAAGACGAAATAGTTTACCAAGGAATAGTGCAAGCTCGGAAGCACAGGTTTTTAGAACCACAGGAGGAATACCATCGGGACCATACGCATTCTTAGTATTAAGCTCGGAGAGAGAGTAGAAATGACATCTTTAGAAGATATTCTAATTTTAGGCATTAATGAGTTAGAGGGTGTTGATGGAGGAAGTATAGCACTGGAATTGTCTAAGGTTGAATTGCAGGCAAAAGATTGAGCGAACTGTTCAGCTTTAGAAGGTAAAACAGCAGTTGTGCCGTCGGAAGATACTAAAGGAGGGAAAGAGGAAGGAGCAAAGTTAGAGCTGACATTTTTTGCGAAATGCCAGAAAACGTGAAGAAGAGGAACTAGAAAGATTATTGCATTCTCTACGGAGAAAAGAGTTATTAGTGTTACGAAGGATAGATTTTGCACGATTCCGGGATGAAATATAAGTTGCATGAGTTTCTGGAGTTTGAAGACGATGGTAATCCTTGAAGGTAACATCTCTGCGGCGGATAGCGGGAGAACAAGCAGAGTTGTCTTCATCTTAACGCAAAAAGCATTCGTATCCATACCAAGGAAATTCCTGGTGACTGGTTTTATATGGTTCACTGATGGATGGGGTACATTTTACACGTCCAAAATTATCACAAATTAAATTACCATGATCACAAAGAAACGAGTAGACATCAACAGTAAATATTTTAACATTGACAACTGATAAACTTGCTGCAAAGAGAAAAACAATCGGATAACATACATAGGTGTATCAACTATTTCAGAAATGTTTCGTTATTTAATTTTAATTGGTTTTTATAACAGTTTATCTCCGAAATTCGTCTCGTCGGTTACTGAAAAGTTGGTGGTGGGTCAGTTTGTTACCCGCGGGTCACTGATTCGCCATCACTGCAATATTAATTACACAGGCCTGCAATGGAAAAATTGTATCTATGAATTTGTTTTATTTTCATGTATTTTCGTGTGCTGAATTCGAAAATCACATCATTTCCCTCCATCACGCAAGTTTTTTTTTCACAAAGCCCGTGTAATCATTTTCTTAGTTATTTTCTCTTGCTGTCTTTACAAGGCTGTGTTTGCACTGTTTGTTTGTAAATGTTATCCACAAATATTAAATAAGAAGGTCAAGAACCTGTCATATATATATATATATATATATATATATATATATATATATATATATATATATATATATATATATATATATATATATATATATATATATATTGTAAAATTCTTTTATTTACAAGTTGGGGTTTCGTATTAAACAAAGTTCTTGATAAATAAGATATAATTCATTTTGATATAAACTTAAGAAAATAAAAGTAGGCCGGATAAATAAAAGAAAAAAAGGCTTTAACTCTTCGGAGGGCGTTCCGTGGATTCGACAACTTTCTTAAGGATCTAATCTTCTAATTTGATTCGACGTCTTCTTAATAAAATGGAAGATCTTGTGATTGATGAAATAAACGTTGATAAGATATTACACTTCCCTATCCTCTAACGAGAGACAGGTTAAGAAGCGTCTCCTCGCCTGACAGCCAAGGAGAATCTTGTGAAATGATGTTTCTATAGTTGATTCATTCCGTCATCTTTTTGATCCCGTCATAGATTGTTCTTCTTATCAAAATCTTGTCCTTTTTATAGTATTTTAACTTAAGTTTTCTACTACATTATTATAAATAAAAATATCTAATTATATATTTCCAAAATTAACAACTTTATGAATGTAAGAAATTTAACAAACTAAATAAATAAATAAAGTGAAATATCACTTCCATGATACATTTTTAAGGCAAAGACAGAGAAGTACAGTTTAAATAAAACTGAACTTTACATATCTCCCCTCAAAAATGTATCAGGACAAAAAAAATTTTACGTGAGGTATGTATAGGTACAGATATTTACGGGAACCTATTTTTTTTTCTTTCTTTAAACATCTGTAATTTTCTCTATTTTCTTTGAAGTATTTTCAGATTTCTTCTGGTCTTCTTTTTTCTATTTAATAATTTATAATTAAATTTATTTTTAATTCCTGTTTCCTAAATGTTAGTTTCCACCACTTTAACTTTCTTATATTTAATTCTAAACTTGCAATATCTATATTTTCTCTCAAATCGTATTTAACGTGATGATTATTTTCTAATATTATTTCGAATTTGAAAACAGATTTTTCAAAGATCTTCAGAAGTTTGTAAGAATTTTCTTCCATTAGTAAACTGGATTTATTACTTGAGTGTAGATTCGCGAAGAATAGGTGTGACTCTTCATCTTCTCCCACATTTAGAGATTTCAGTTTTTCGAATTCCCCGTTCTTAATAGGTATATTCTCTCCTGCTATCACCATTTCTAGGTTCACTGGCCAAGAAACTGCTTCATTTTCGAATAATTTGGTGAACCTTCGAAAAAAAATCTCAGGATATATAAATCTATTATTCATTTATCCAAATATCGATATATTATGTCAACATGGAAAGAGAGAAAAGAATAAACAATAAATCAGTCCTGCCAGATGATCATCTACATAAACTTTCTATTTTCCTACACGTCTAATGTATCTAAATACATTAAATCCCAATAAAAAAAAATTGATAGTTCTATAAACTATCCCGGCCTCTGAGTACGGAATGATAGGCCTTCATTCACGTAGTCATATTGATACGAGTACCAACGACAGTTTCGCCTGGTGTACCCCCGAAGGTGGCATAACCATCGAACCTAAGTTCACGCGAAAACTTTCTGTAAGGCCAACAAAGTCATAAAGTAGGTTATTAAGCTACTTTACAAACAAACACACTTCATGACGCTTTCTTCATTCCAAAAATAAAACATATAAGTTGTAATTGACGGTATCTGAAAAATATGTCGATCTAATCTCTGTCTCTCTCAGCTTACATAACTTGATTACTTGGATAATTTATAACTCCGTCTCGGAAGATGACAAAAGATGAAATCAATGTTATTATTATTAAAGTTGTCTTATCCAGTTTAAATATTATATATTATCTCTCACATAAGTTGAATAGTTCTAATTTAAAGTTGATCTGAAGATGTCTAATTTCAATTTGGAATTGTCGAATCATATCTGAAGTTGTCTAATCTGAAGTTGTCTGATCTGAAGATGTCGTATCTTATCTGACATTGTCGGTATCTTATCTGGAGTTGTCGATCTGAAGTTGTCTGATCTGAAGATGTCATATCTTATCTGATATTGTCGGTATCTTATCTGAAGTTGTCGATCCCACCGTCTGCTAACCAATTGTAAAATTCTTTTATTTACAAGGGGGGGGGGGTTTCGTATTAAACAAAGTTCTTGATAAATAAGATATAATTCATTTTGATATAAACTTAAGAAAATAAAAGTAGGCCGGATAAAAAAAAGAAAAAAAGGCTTTAACTCTTCGGAGGGCGTTCCGTGGATTCGACAACTTTCTTAAGGATCTAATTTGATTCGACGTCTTCTTAATAAAATGGAAGATCTTGTGATTGATGAAATAAACGTTGATAAGATATTACACTTCCCTATCCTCTAACGAGAGACAGGTTAAGAAGCGTCTCCTCGCCTGACAGCCAAGGAGAATCTTGTGAAATGATGTTTCTATAGTTGATTCATTCCGTCATCTTTTTGATCCCGTCATAAATTGTTCTTATCAAAATCTTGTCCTTTTTATAGTATTTTAACTTAAGTTTTCTACTACATTATTATAAATAAAAATATCTAATTATTTATTCCAAAATTAACAACTTTATGAATGTAAGAAATTTAACATACTAAATAAATAAATAAAGTGAAATATCACTTTCATGATACATTTTTAAGGCAAAGACAGAGAAGCACAGTTTAAATAAAACTGAACTTCACATATATATATATATATATATATATATATATATATATATATATATATATATATATATATATATATATATATATATATATATATATATATATATATATATATATATATATATATATATATATATATATATATAGGTTCAAGCTCAAATGGGGAAACTCTCTGAAAAAAAAAATTGAAAATAATAAAAAAAAATATATATATACATATATAAATATATTTTTTTAATTTTTATATTTAAGTACACTCCATGTAGCCTCTATATTTTGGGTGTAAGCTCCAGTTTGAGGATCCACAAAATTTTTACTGTGGTTCAAAGTAAGATGTTTAAAAAAATGTTTTTTTACGACAATTGATGAACTAAAAAACTTAAATTGGGTGTTATACCCAGCATGTCTTCGGGGGCTCTGCCCCCCGTACCCCCGACCCGTGAGTGATGATGATATTGTCGACCAATTTTCCTTTTCTACGATTTGGGGTATTTTCCATTTTTTTTCAGAGAGAGTTCCCCCATTTGAGCTTGTGTCTCTATCTATAATATATATATATATATATATATATATATATATATATATATATATATATATATATATATATATATATATATATATATATATATATATATATATATATATATATATATATATAATTTTTAGGTTTAACCTCAACATAACGAAGAACACAGAGCATAATGACAACCTGTTTACTCATGTTTCAACTTGTCTTTCTTGCTAATCTAGGCTGCATCATTCTGGTTAGCTGTTCAGTACTGATTTGTTTATTGATGTGAAAAGACGTGAGTAAAGTGCTGAAGTGATTTTTTCATCGCGATCGATTTCGGCTAACACTGTGTTCACATTATGATATTTATTCGTCGTTTTCGCACTAGCCCTAACACTTATTGTTACATCTGCGGTAATTATGCAGTGAAAAAACAAAAAAGGAACATTACTACATTCGTTAAGACGGTTGCATATTTCGGTGTAAAACTGGGTGATCAGGATAAGGCAATGGCTCCACGCACAGTGTCTTCTGCATTTCCATAGAAGAACTTCGACAGTGGTCTCAAGGTAAAAGAAATATTTTCGTTTTGGATTGCCTATGGTCTGGAGGGAACCCCGAAATCATAGATGATTATTTTTGCTTGACCAATGTTGAGGGTTATAACTTGAAAAACAAAAAAGTAATTCGTATTCAAATCTTCCATCCGCAATGCGTTATGTTGATCATCGTCCTGACGTCCCTGTACCAACTCCACCAAGTTCGTTAAATGATATTGCGACATTTTATGATATTGACTGTGAAGGGAGCAGCTCTGGTGAAGAGTTTAGTGGTTATAACAAGAAACCTCAATTGTTCACAACCAGAATTACATGATCTTGTCAGGAATTTATATCTACCCAAGGAGTCAGCTGAATTGTTAGGTTCAAGGTTGAAGGAAAAAATTTATTAGCACCAGGTACATCATTTTCATGGTATAGAAAAAGAGAAAGAGATTTTCTTCAATACTTTTCTCAAGAAGATGAACTAGTATTCTGCAATGATATCACTGGGCTGTTAAGTATGTTCAATGTAAACTATGATGTAAAGGAGTGGAGGTTGTTTATTGATTCGTCAAAACAAAGTCTAAAGGCAGTCCTCCTTCATAATGGCAACAAGTTTGCCTCAGTACCAATTGCTCATTCTGTTTATTTGAAAGAACGTTGCGAGAATTTGAGTATGATTTTGTCAAGTTAAAATACAAGGACAATGAGTGGACTATATGTGGAGATTTGAAAGTGCTTTCCATGCTTCTAGGACAGCAAGGAGGGTACACCAAATACACTTGTTTCATGTGAGAGTGAGACAGTCGAAACAGAGACCAGCATTGGATATAAAAGGAGTGGACGAGGAGATCTGGGTTTGAAATTCGAATAAAGAACGTCGTTAAGGAAAACCTTGTGGACCGATAGAACGTACTCCTGCCTCCACTTCACATCAAACTTGGCGTAATGAAGCAGTTTGTGAAAGTTCCTTGGGAACAATAAAGACCCTAATTTCAAGACAATCATCGAAGATATGCTACAAAATTTGAGAGAACTGGGGTGTTCGATGAGCCTCAAGCTGCACTTTCTTCATTCTCATTTGGACTTCTTTCCAGAAAATCTAGGAAGCTGTTAGCGAGGAGCAAGGCTGAGGCGCTTCCACCAAGATGTGAAAGAAATGGAGAGGAGGTACCAGGGTCGCTGGAATACTAGTATAATAGCAGACTACTGCTGGGGTTTGCTTCGAGAAACTGAAGTAGCAACATATAAAAGGAAAAGTCTGAAAAGAAGCTTTCAAAATCAGCGAAAACGCTACTATGCGGCTTAGAAAGGTCGACTTTGAATTTGCGCCCTACTATTAATTTGTAAGTTTCACTTTCATTGATTTCTTTTAAACCTATTTTTCTTCTTATATACCTATTTCAAATTAAACTCTTTTTAATTAATAAACCATTATTGATATTTATTAGTTTTTTCTTCATTACTTATTATTGCGTTTTGTGAAAAATCCTTACGTGGTAGAGAACAACTGCTGTCATATTTGGATTCGGCACATAAAAAAAAACAAAGTTCAGCAGTTAAACTAAAGACAATTGTGTAAAAGTGAAAAAATGCAGCCTGTGTTATAAGTCAAAAGAATTTTACGCTCGGCATTTTCACACTTACCAAGTTGAACATTATTTCTCCTCTGAAATCGTACGTTAAAAGGGATTGCAGAATTTTTTTTCATTATTGTTTCTTTATAAAGGTTGATATATATATATATATATATATATATATATATATATATATATATATATATATATATATATATATATATATATATATATATATATATATATATATATATATATATATATATAGGGGTTGGGATTCCTTTTAACCATTTTTTTTTGTCTTCCCATGTACGACTGCAGGAATTTTCTTGCAGTCGACTCCACCCTGCATCATGCGGGAAATGGTGTATATATATATATATATATATATATATATATATATATATATATATATATATATATATATATATATATATATATATATATATATATATTGTAAAAGTGACTCCTCGGCTTATGTGTTTTATGTGAAATCACCGTTGGAGCCTTTACATAATAATAAAAATAAGTGAGAAGAATACTTCCTTTAGGTTTATAACAAAGTTGTCATAGCACCCACAGGAGGAGGAGGAGGAAGGAAAAATAATAATGATTACCTTAAATAACGTTTATTTAATACATACATATATAAAGAAAATAAATTAATACAATAATAATAAAAATGTAAATGTAATTCGGTAGCGAGTCGTTTTATTAAATAGCGGAAAAATAATGTATAGTAAAAAGAATATTCTTAATTTCTTAAAATAACTTCACATTTTTTTTAAAAAAAAATAGTCAGACTAAGGTAATGTGATTGGAATATATGTATGAATTTTGTTTTATCTAAGCCTTTCTCAATTTTATTCGAAATTTGAATAAAAATTTGTTGTCGTGTCCCAACATTGCTCACCAGTTTAAAAAGATGTGTGGCTATCCCCACGCTGTTCAGCCTACGAACGCAAATTTAAAAAGATTTCACCGCTGCTCAGCCAATTTAAAAAGATTCTGGATGTCCCTATATATATATATATATATATATATATATATATATATATATATATATATATATATATATATATATATATATATATATATATATATATATATATATATATATATATATATATTGTAAAGTTAGCCCTATACTACTCTTGAGTATATTTATCCGTATATTTTCTTATGTTTAATAAAATTGCATTTATAATATTTTATTTAATATCCTATTTAATTGTAGTACCTAGAACATTTCTTAAAAATCTTACGAGTGTTTTATACATTTCAATAAGATTATTTATCTCACATCTTAAGCCAGCTGATGCTTTTAACCAGTTGGTGACAAGAGTTGTATTCCTTTTATACTGACTTAAGGACAGACATTATCTCCGTTGTTCATAGCATCTCCGTTGCATCTTAGAGTTTCTTACCCCTACAGCTTGGTGAGTACCATCCTTAGACATTACGTCATATTTTTCCATACCTGTCCTATACCAATAAGTCAGTTTATATTATATATATATATATATATATATATATATATAAATATATATATATATATATATATATATATATATATATATATATATATATATATATATATATATATATATATATATATATATATATATATATATATATATATATCGGGTGGCAGATTAGGAAGATCTAACCATCGTAAATAAATCAAATTATCCCTAAAAAAAAAAAAAAAAAAAAAATCCATGTAGCATTCTAATCCCTGTCCCACACCCATCGTATACCAGGAGCCGATGGATGAAACAGATTAAGTGATAAAGCCCAAAGTTATAATGTGAAGCTCAATAACTTTGCTGTAGCTTACTTTTAATTTATGTGGAAAAATTTTTATTAATAAATTAGAGAGTACCGTTGATAAAGTGCAAAGGAATTCTGCTGTGATAAAACATTTATTTTCATTTGAAGCAAACATTTTGTATATTCCGATTTTTTGTTCATCAAAAAAAAAAAAAAAAAAGTTAAAAGATTTTCAATTTGCAAAAAACTGTCTATATGATTCATCCTGTTTGACACACTGAGGCAAATCATATATATAATTTTGTCAAAATAAGAATTTATTATAACAACCTTATTCTGACAAAAACTCGTCAGATGACCAATTTTTCGGAATACGCAGCTACTATAGCTGTAGCCTTAAATTATATCCTTTATGTCAATGGACCGCTGAAAGTGATTTAAAAACTGCTCATCAAAAAGATTTACAATTTTTCGCTGTCGTATTTGTTAATTTATTAGAAACGAAGAATATGTTGAAATTTGAAGTACCGCAGATTTTCTGTGTTGTCTGAAGAGTTTATTAAGGGAGGAGTAGATATTTTAAAAGAAAACAAAAATAAAATAAAAAAATCTTTAATTTCATCAGCTTTTGATGAACCAAATACCAAAATAAAAATGTCGCCCAACTTTCCCCAAGTCTGCAATAAAAAAAGGAAAATCTGCAGTTAAAAAATAAATTATCTCTACATCCAACATTTCATATCACCTTTTTCCAATTCGTTATAACATATTAGGCCAAAAGATATTAAAAATCTGACAATGGATTTCTAATCTAGAAAGATTTACAAAAAATCTGTCATTCAGATTTTGCATAACTTGCTTTGTTACAGTTTTATAGATATTAGAATATTGCATGGATATTTTTGGTTTTCATATAAAAAAAAATTCCAAAATTACCGAAAAGCCTACAAACTTTCAGACATTCACAGTACTTTTTGGAAGATTATTTGGTGTGTGATCACATGAAATTTGGCATTCGAAATTTCTCTCGATGATGATGATGGACGCCTTCATACATCGAGGTTTTATACTTAGATAATGATTTAATTTTCCTTTGCTTTAAGAAGGTACGGAGATGTGTGTAGCTAGTCAAAATGCTTCATTTTTGTGCTAAGAATCCAGCTTCCTTAATAAGTAATCTAAATGAGGAACAAAACTTTAATGTTTTATAATTAAAGCATTAAATGTCAGAAAAGGGAATTATTTTTTAGGAAGAAAAGGTTTTATACTTAGATAATGATTATTTTTTTTTTAAGAAGGTACGGAATGTGTGTATATCAAAATGCTTCATTTTTGTTAAGAATCAGCTTCCTTAATAAGTAATCTAAATGAGGAACAAAACTTTAATGTTTTATAATTAAAGCATTAAATGTCAGAAAAGGGAATTTTTTTTTTAATATAATGTCACAAGCAACTAAACTTCATTCCCCTATTAAAACCAATCTCCTAACAAAATCTTCCAAATTAATTTTAATTTGGAATTTTCATTTTACGGAATTAGAAAGCAAAGACATAAGAATTTTTGATTTTTTCTACCTTCTTTTTCAGCTGCATTGTGTGAATTATAAATGTCTAACTTTTAAAACCTACTTATTAACCAAAACTTGTAAATGTCCATTTTTATTTTTAAATATATATAATAATAATTCATTTTATATACAATTTTGAGGTTACATTTTCTTAAATATGATGGGCTTTTTGCATAGACTTTTACTACAAAAAAGTAAAAAGTAAAAATAATATAATACAGTTTACTACTTGTTTTCTTTAAAATTTAAATACAGCAAATTGGTTCTATCTAACATTTTTAAATAAAATTTAAAATAGCTTATACTTTTTTTTTAAAATTACAATTTAATTAAGTTAATTAACTAATTATATTTACTTATTAATTATTACTGTCTGGCCTCCATGCCAGAGAGAATTCACCTCAGTTATGCGCTCTGCACACTCCGAGGGACCCCTCCCACGGTCATTTTACATTTGAATGTGTAAGCAACATGTGTCTTTTAAATTTTCCTTTGTGATTAGTTCCAAAGGAGCATTGGAACATTTAAACAATATTACTTTTTTTTTAAATCTCCTTGAAGGGTTTTGCTATAAATGCTCCGCAGTCAAACCTTGACTGTAGGGAGTCATTTGTTTGTAGTTGCATTTTCCCCTTTCACTCCTTAACCACCTCCTAGGACCAATCTCAATATTGCTATGCTCTTCTTCACTACCATCTTGGTTAATTCAAGCGAGGTGATCGGCACTGGTAGTCTATTTAGATGTTCAACGAGGCTCTTTTTGATCACGCCCATCGTGTTCAAGCACATGTCTTTTTAAGTATTTGAACTTATTACATTCAAAGGAACAGTCAGGAGCAGGACAATTAAATTTTACTTTTGAATGTGTAAGCAGCATGTGTTTCTTGAAGCTTGATTTCAAATAACTTTGATAGGGGCAAGAAGGACATTTAAAATAACCATCCATGTGTTAAAAGGTGATTGTCTAACTTTGATTTGTGATTACATCCAAAATTGCAATGACTGCATTTAAACTTTAATTTTAAATGTATAATAACAATTAGGAAAGTAATTTCTAAATATCGATCCAAACTTTTGAGTTCACTATAGGCGGGATATTCCAAACTTAAAATATAAAAAAAAGAAGTTTTTAGATTAAGATCCTACAAAAATATATATAACGGTTATAATTAAATTAAACGAGCCTGTTCAATTACATATAACAATAAAAACGTTTTATATTAAAATATACGATATGCAAAAATAGTTGAAAACCCGTTTAAAACATCCATTTTCTTTAAGAAAGAAAGAGGGAACATTTTTAACAGTTATAATATAGCTGTAAAATCAATAAGTTTTTCAATAGACATTCTGTGAAGCGCAATTTTACGAACAACACAAAGAATATATATATATATATATATATATATATATATATATATATATATATATATATATATATATATATATATATATATATATATATATATATATATATATATATTATTATATTTATATATAATATATAATGTAAAAATTTGAACGTTATGATGCTACGTTGTAAAGAAGATTGTTGGTTCCTTTTTAAACTGAGTTATGACACATCTTTCGATTCTTGAATAATATTAGCAAAGGATAAAAAAATAAAATAGGTGAATGTTAATAGGGGTTTAATGGCCGAAAACCTCTTTGGAGGAGTTTCGTAAGTTCAATAAAAACTTCTTAAGAAGGTTTATAAAAGGTCTGATTGTTCTTCATGTAATAGTCGAAAGAGCATTATTCATTATCAGTCAAGTTTTATGGTGACTTGACGATTAGATTATTTCGTTGAATGGATTATCCTTCACCTAATGGTCAAAGGATTTCTCTCGCCTAATGGCCAAGAGTTCCATTTTCTTCTATTTATTCGAAGTTCTTCATCTGTTTAGATTTCTTTCTTTGGAGACCATATCTTGAGTTGTTTTCACTTTGAAGACCATATCATTATCTGTTTCTTTCATATAAATTCTTCTTCCTTCTATAATTGTAGAGTCTGAGTCCTCTACATTTTATCATACAATTATTATATATTATTATACATAATAAACTTAATATTATTTTACAACTATCAGAATATTTTAAACAATTAAAATATATAAATAATAAACATATAAAATCTAAGAAATTTTACGTTACAAATAAAATACTAATTTGAAGCTCAATTTATGAATGGAGATGAGATATATATCCATTCATAAATTTTATATCAATCACATGATATATTAAGAAAAGAACACAAGAGTGAAAAAAGAGAACTCTTACATATCTCCCTTTCCAAAAATATATCATGTGTCTAAAAAAAAAAAATAGATTTAAATAATGTTAACAACAGAAAATAATAATAATCATCCTAATGTTCTTTACTTAGTTACATTTTATCTTCTTAAATCATTTAACCTTTTAATCCTTTGTTTGTGATTCATTTCTTTACATTCTTTCTTCTTAATTTTAATTAAGTTTGATATATATTTCTTCTTATATCCTAGGTTATGAAAAGAGAATTTCCATCATTGGATATGTTTTACTTTATTCTCCAAGTGTTGAAACCTCTAGATTTTCTTTTAGAATATATTTGGTATGGTCGCATGTTTCCAAAGTCACGCTGAATTTGAAGATAGACTTTTGGAAAATCTTCAATATATAATCTGAACGAAACATCTTCTAGTTGGGCGCTAGCTTTATTGCTACTGTAAAGGTTTATAAGGAAAAGATGAGATTCCTTTTCTTGGAAATATCTTGGTTTCAAAATTCCGTCCTTTATCGGTGTGTTTCTTCCAGATACCACTGTTTCTAAGTTCACTGGCCAGGACATGGCTCTTTTCTTTCAAAGAATTTCAACAATTTATAAAATAATACTTCAGGATTAGATTAAATTTTTAGAATTTTCCATATTAAGGAATTTATCTCAAAAAGAATGAACCTGAGAGAGAAAAGAAAAATATAATCATAAAATATAAAAATCAGATAAGTAAAGAAAAAAAAAGCATTATCTGGATGCATGTTAAAGACAATAAAACACCAAAGTAATACTCAGAAAAATGTAACCAAAAGAACAATAGTTATGAAACAATAACTATTCTCTGACCCTTGAGTACAATAGTGTTGAAGCTCTCACTATTGTAGTCATAACAGTGCAAAGCACAGAGGAAAGTTTCACATGGTGTACCCCCGAAGGTGGCATAACCATTGAACAATGTTGTTGTGAAAATTTTTCTGCAGGGCTAACCCATGATGAAATCAGTTGATTAGGCTGATTTACATCGAATAAAAGAAGAGCCAATCTCTCTCTCATATATCATGGCGCACTATTATCTCGTCAATGCAGCTAAGATAATCTTAGAAAAAATTAACTAAACATTAACTTGATCTTTTCTCCCTAGTGTCAAAGCTTTTTTAGAAAAGGAAATTTTGATTACTAAATGATTAATCATCTAAATGTTTGTGAAATATGAATCTAAAAAAAAAATATTTAAAATATTTTCGTTAAAGCAACATTCGTACCACTTCGAGTTGGAATTGAGGGTGCATGGCTATTGCCATAAGCCAATCAAATCATCAAAGATACTGCTGAACCTCGGTTCAAAGCAAAATCACAAAAGCAAATTTGCGCTTTTAAAAAGTTGACCGCAAATGTAAAAGCGCGCATTTTTCGAAATTTCGTGCAAACACAAAAGCGGCAAATTGGCCTTGCGCTTATGCCCACCTGATATATATATATATATATATATATATATATATATATATATATATATATATATATAATATATATATATATATATATATATATTATATATATATATATATATATATAAAAAATAAATTTTATAATGGTAACTGTCCTTTTAAATAACTATGACGACAACCAGTTGTTGATAGAACACATGGTATGAGGGGAAATAATTCTTCTGGATAGAACACATCATTGATTCTAGACTTTTAATGAATGAAATATATATGAAAATAAATAAAGGAAGGTTGTTTGAAATAGTCTAATAAGGTAGCGTAAATATAACCGAGAACTCTCTTTGGAGGGGTTTCGTGAGTTCAACAACCTTTTATTATAATATAGTAGATCTAATAGAATCGGTAAGCATCTTGAGGAATCCCTAATGGTCAGATATTGAATTGATTTCTTGGTGATCTTGAAAGTAAATGTAATCTTGAAGAAATAATACTAAATGGAAATCTTTCACCTAATAGTAGAAAGATTTACTCTTGCCTGATAGCTAAGAGTCTCCATTTCTTCTAAAGTAATTCTCTTTAACTCTTGCCTAATAGCTAAGAGTTTTCAATATCTCTTCCAAATCTTGATTGTAGAATATATCTTAAGATTCTTCTCGACCGTTTCTTTTGTTTCATCGTTAGATCCCGTCATAGATTAATTCCCGTTATAGATTAATTAATTGTCATATAAATTTCTCGCCAATTTATATTCGTAGAGGTTAAGTTCTCTACGAATTTTTAACAGTCAAAAATAATAAACTTAAAATTAATTTTATGATATAAAAATCTAAAAAGTTAACAAAATAAATATAAATTTTGAAGTGAGGAATCACTTTTGGTACATTTTTAAAGGAAGAATAAAAAGTACAGTTTTTAAATTAAAACTGAACTTTACACATCTCCCCTCAAAAAAATGTATCCAAAAACAAAATTTTGGAAAGTACATCCTTATTCTATGATTAAATATTTTCATTAAACGTAAAAAGAAAATCATTCCAATTTCACCGTTTCTTATTTCTGTTCTTATTTATTATCTTATATAGGAATCTATTTTTGATTCCTACATTTCTGAATGTTAACTTCCACCATTTCAATTTTCTGACGTCTAATTCCAATTTTTCTACATCCGCATTTTCCTTCATTTCATATTTCATACGGTGGTTATTTTCAAATGTCATATTAAATTTATAGACGGATTTCTGAAAGATCTTTAATAATATATATGTCATCTCCTCCATTTGAGCACTAGATTTGTTATTTGAATACACATTTATGAAAAATAAATGAGATTCCTCTTCTTCCTTGATTATCAGTGATTTTAGTTGGTCAAATTTTCTATCTTTGATGGGAATGTTCTTATTATCAATAACGATTTCCAGATTTACAGGCCATGACATAGCTTCTATTTCAAATGATTTTATGAATTTCATGAAGAATATTTCTGGATATAAGGATTTATTCGTTATATTAAAGTAAATATTTAAACCTTGAAAGAGAAAAGAAAAATGTAAATAGCCAATCATAAATAAACAATATAATAAACGTTATTTACTAAACTTGTTTGAATATTATCAGTACATCAAACCGAATTCAGAGAAAAAGGAACACAAAAAAAATATGATCTAATGAGATTCATGTCTCATTTACAATGTAATAATTTATAATAACTAACTATTCTCTTAAATAGTTATAACGTTGTCATGATCTGGTAATCTCGACTTACAAAATTATTGACTTCTCTTAAAGTCAATGCTTTATCTGAAAAGTTCCAAACTCTCATTAAGTTTGGTTATCCGACCCTCAAAGATCTATTTTCTAAGTTCTCGTAAACTTAGAATTTCAAGTTCTCATAAACTTGTTTTCCAGATCTCATAATCTAGAATATCAGACCTTCATTAGATCTGTTTGCTATCTCTCTTTTGAGGGTTCCCTTTCATATTTTCCACCTGAGTTAAACAGGAAAATTCTCTAAATAATCTGTCCTAAATTTCTATAAAAAAATAACTTAATATTACAAATATACGGAAAACGAATAAAATGTTAAATGTTAATCTTAAACTTCTACCATCTTTATTTAGGAATCGATAACTAACTCAAAAAGAAAATTTTACGGCTAAATGTTTTGAAAAATAAAATGTGCTTAACTAGAGAGAAATAGGATTTGAAAACTTAACTAGAATTGCATAATATTATAATCTATCTGTGATTAACTTTTGGAATTGTTTAATCGGTCTAACAATTTTGTATAATAACAATTAGGAAAGTAATTTCTAAATATCGATCCAAACTTTTGAGTTCACTATAGGCGGGGATATTCCAGGACTTAAAATATATATAAAAAAAGAAAGTTTTTAGATTAAGATCCTACAAAAATATATATAACGGTTATAATTAAATTAAACGAGCCTGTTCAATTACACATAACAATAGAAAACGTTTTACATTAAAATATACGATATTCAAAAATAGTTGGAAACCCGTTTAAAACATCCATTTTCTTTAAGAAAGAAAGAGGGAATATTTTTAACAGTTATAATATAGCTGTAAAATCAATAAGTTTTTCAATAGATATTCTGTGAAGCGCAGTTTTACGAACCAAACACAAGGTATATATATATATATATATATATATATATATATATATATATATATATATATATATATATATATATATATATATATATATATATATATATATTTATATATATATATATATATATATATATATATAATATAGGAAATAATATAACCTACTCCGAGAATTAAAAGACGTTTAAGCAAATTCAGAAAACCGTGAGATGCTGCGAAATGGAGCAGTGAAAATCGATTGGAACGTCAAATTCTGTTTTATTTTAAAATATTAACAACTCGTAACCCAATTTCTTCATTTTTAATACTTCGCCAGTTTTTATATGAAAACTTATGGAATTATTTTATAAGCAATAGGATATTTTATTTATTTTTTTTATATATTTCCTCCGGTGGACAAATGCCGAAGATCTACCAAATTTCACCGGAGTTGGAAAAATACTATCCTGAT
>SEYY01011636.1:10000-32621 GCA_009176605.1 Armadillidium nasatum | reverse complement strand
TTTTCTCCATTTCTTCCATTCCCCTTTTCATATCTCTCAACTCATCTATCAAATTCTCATTCTCTCTTTCCTTCTTACGCAACGCTTCTTTCAATCTCTCCACTTCCAATCTTAATTCCTCAGTAGTACCCATCACCTCCGCCACCAGTATCCCTCACCCTCCCTGACAGAGAGCCCCACGTTGGGCGCCAAATGTGGCAGTTACAAAAAAAATATAACTATTTAAGGCTCTCTATCAAGGACAGTGAAGAAAAAAAAAAGCAAAACACAACAATTTATTATATAAAAAATAAATGTAGAAATATAACAATAATAATCGGACCGATAATATAAGATGCAATATAAATATAAATTACCAAAAATAAAAATAATATTAATACATAAGATAACAAAGCATATGCAATAATTTATTGTGTATAAAAATAAAAATAATAAAATAATTATAATAATAATAATAATAATATAAAATATAACAAAAACAATGAAAATAATAAAAAAAACAACAACGTTTTTATTTCACAATTACTTTACCCTCCCAATATCTCACTTTTAATTTTACCCCTTTAATATAACAAAAATAAATACACCAATTATGCAACAGAAACAATATAAAAGTAATATTAATACAATATAAAAATAACTAATACAAGAGTATCCACTTTATATAATATATAAACAATTGCAATATTTGGTTTCTCCTTTTACAGACCCTTCAACTTGTCTTGTCACGCTATCAATCCTCAAGGCTACGAGACCTTGTTCACTTCTAAAATCTAGATTTAGATTTTAGATCAAATTAAATTAGATTTTTTTTCCCAATTCCTTCATAAAATCGAGAGCTTGTCAATTTTGCTTCAATTTTAATGAAGGTTCCATTTATATCTCACAGCACAGCACAGCACTGCATCAAGCAAAAAAAACTGGACCAAAGCGTAACTTCAGCCAAACATATCACAAAAAAAACTCTGCTTCCAGCAAAAAGCAAAAAAAACTGGAGAAGCCACAAGCAAAAGCAAAGGTAGAAGCAACACTCAATTCCAGTCTAAAATAAAATCCAGTCGCAAAAAAAATCAAGCAAAAAAAAAAAACTGAACGGAATCCCGTCCAGTTTTTCTTCTCTTTCCAACCCACAGTGCAGCTGAGCTGGAAAGAAAGAAAAACCCTCTTTCTTAACATAAATGATAATAATAATAATAATAATAATAATAATAATAATAATAATAATAAATAATAATAAATAAAAAAAAAAAAAAAAAAAAAAAAAAAATTTCACTAATAATGATAATAATAATAATAAAATAATAACCATCATCATAATCATGTAACAAAAAAATAACAAGGATAATAATAAGGTTATAAAAATTAGTACCTTTTTAGCCAGCAATTACTATGTCTCCTCAATACTTCCTCAGTCTACTAGAACAAAAGCAAATGTCAATTATTAACCTAAAAAAAGAAAAAAATCATAATAAACCATTTACATAACCAAACCACAATCACTCCCTTTCACACAGAGTGGAGAATGCCAGACGACTAAAAAAAAAAAAAGACAGAATAGAAGGTTATTAAAACTAGAGAAACAGGAGGTGAAAAGATAGATTCCCTAAAACCGCCTGGACACTCACCACTCATGCCTTTCATTCAACAATCATATAAAAAAATATATATATAATGATAAAAAATAAATAATAAATATATATAAATATTATAATAATAATAAGAAATATGATACAAACACAAAAAAAAAGACCCTCTTCACCTACCGTACCCTCAAGTCTGCCTGCCTTACTGGAAAAGACTTACAGACATACTCACCTAAAACATCCTAAACACCACAACCTGAGGACATGTTTTGTTATTGTGAAGAAAGCTTGAGTTCAAATATCAAGTATTTCTTTGTTTCTAAACGTGAATTAGAAGAATCCAATAGAAAGTTAAAGCATAGATTTGCAGACGTCTGTACTATTCCTGGAACTAGACAGTTTCATAGATTTGTTCCTAAAAATACAGAGGAACTAATGGTTTATTTGTTTTCAAGCTCCTCTAAAGGGGAATTGAAAAGGATCATACATACACCTGGAGACACTGTACATGATGCTGTAAAAGTTACAGATGTAAAAGTGGGCCAATATGTTGGTTGTGTTTATGACAAGAAAATATGGTTTGGAATTGTTGAGGAATTTGATGATTTCTTTGTCAACTTTCTAGAGCCTTCTGCTATCTTTGGAATCAGGTCATATAATTTCCCACAAGGAAAGATACATCCTCTGTTCCTGGAGATTCTATATTGGCAATAATGTCTCCCCCTTCATTAAAGGCAGGCACAAGGTTTACAGTACATATTTCAAGAAGAAGTCTCAAAATGTTTTAAAAGTGCCAATACTAAATTCAAATACTAATGTATAGAGTCTGAATATTCTTAGAAGTAAAATACTTATTCCCCTAACAATATTAATAAATTTTTTTTTTCCCCAAATAATAGTTATCTTGTGAAGTTAAATAATTAAATTATTCAATTAAAATTGTCAATTGAATTACATGCAAAAATTTTAAATGTATATTCCTTTAATGTGGTCTAGTATTATAATTCAACTTCAACATATGTTGTTTCATTAAATCCCAAAAATGGATAAAATACAAGCATACTCAAAGCTTTTATTGCTGATTCTTATAGCAAATGAACGTGTTTTCATTTTTTGCATCTATAACTTTTTCTCTCAGCCAATGAGAAAGAGGTCAAATCGTAACCTCAAATGTTGGTCAACATTTTAAAAAAAAAAATAAATTTTTGGATATAAAACTTGCAAATTGGCATTCCTTGATCTTTTCCGATTCTAAAGATGTAAAAATTATAAATTTATGACTAGTATTACTCAAGTTATAGACATCGAAAGTAGGTGACCTTCGCCAATGACCTCAAAATCACCGGGGTCAGTACGTTCGACTTATTGGTCAGATTGACCTATAACTTTCAGAAATAAATTCAGGAATTAAAACAACCCTGTACACCAAAAATAAGCAAATTCTGAGAGATGAGGGTGTATTTTTTTAAAAAAAAAAAGTGTTGACCTCAAAAAAAAAAAAAAGAAAATTCCCATATATATTATATATTAATATATATATATATATATATATATATATATATATATATATATATATATATATATATATATATATATATATATATATATATATATATATATATATATATATATAAGGTTAAAGTCAATACTAAGACGCTGTGCACACTGAAGAAACTGGTTTCATGAAACTACTTCTTGATGAAAACAATGAAACTAAAGCTAAAATCCCCTATTTTTATTTTTATTTTTTTTGTATGTTTGTAAGGATGAGGCATTTTCTTTAAAACAATATATTATGAGACCATACCCAAGGGCAACTCCTCTAAATGCTGAAAGGAGAATTTTTAACTACAGGCTATCTTTGGCTCGTAAAACTGTCGAGTGCGCATTCGTAATGTTGACAGCAAGGTTTTGAGTATTTCACACGCCAATGTGTTGTTCTGAAGAAACAGTCAAGTCCTTAATAAAGAGCGCTTGTGACCCGCATAATTTCAATCGCAAAAATGAAGGAATACCTTACACTGCAAGAAATCAACCTATCAACATTGAACTAAATGCTGGCCTTTCAACTTTCAACTGGCCTTTTTATTTACAACTGAAATCAGCCAAAGTATAAGAGAATACCTCACCAAATATTTTCTAATGCCTTGGGTTGCTATACCTCCCCAATGGCAACACGGAAATGAAAGTAATGAAGAGGAGGGATAGGTGATGGCTAGTTAATGTTTGTACTTCTTTAAAATGCTATACATTATATAATATGAAGTTGAGCTACATGCTTGAAAATTACATGTTCTAGAAATAAAAACCTTTATCTACTAAGCTTGACCTTTTATATCATTCACCTGTACTCTTCGAGTTCCTTTGCAATGTTTCCCCATGTCCTCCGAACTTCGTCCCTGTTTCTGTATTCCTTTATGTTGATATTGTACAAACAAGGAAGCCTTTCAACACATTCAATTAATTGAATGCTTTTTAAGTCACTCATTTTTATTAAAAAAGTTGACACACACAATTGAACACCCAACAAAACACAATAATCAAAACTGAAATGATTAGAAAATATAAACAACAAACATGAAATCACATGAAATTTGGTTTCATGTTTGTTTTTATATTTTTGGTTTGAAATTTTTGGTAATTTTTGAAATCTATCTTTTTGGTTGCGTGAAGCATGTTTGATGAAACCAAATGAAACTATAGTTTCAAGAAACCTAGTGTGCTCCTTCCTGTATGTTTTAAATCAAAGTTTCAATACCCCTTTCATGAAACCAGTTTATTCAGTGTGCATCCCTCCTAAGGATTTCCACATACTCATTTAATACACTGTGAATGTACAACACCGTATCTCGGTCCATCTTCAGCACAAACTAAATTTTGCAAATTTCTATTTTAAAATACAATCAAAATATAAATATATTAACTATATATAAGATATTTAAAATAATGATTGCAATAAAATAATAAAAAATAAAGTAATAATATTGATATTGAAATAACATAAATAAAAATAAAAAGTCTGGAACTATTTTCGGAAGAAGGACTTCATTATTGAGTGAAAATGACAAGTAGAAGAAGCTTGATCATTTAAGGATGGGCAATGAGTTTTTTATTAAAAACTTCAAAATCCTACGATCAATAAGGGAAGATGCTTGTTGAAGAACAGAGAAATTAGATGAAGAAAAAGGGTGGGTATGTCCACAATCTTTTATGGCAGAGCGTACAGAAGAGCAAAAGAGGATGATCTGTTCTAAAGGAAACTCCTGTATGCTTATCAATCTTCACTTTCAATTATGAACCGACCGGGGCCCGGTACCAGCCCCAGCCCCAGACCCCGGCAAACCCCGGCTAAAAATCAGGGAAAACCGGGATTTGCCTGCCGGGGTTAAAATGGAAAATTATACTTAAGGGTCAGTCCAATTTCAAAAAAAAAGTTTAATTTTCAGCCGATTCACCTGAAATTTTCAGTGAAAACTGTTTTTCCCGCTGAAAAAGTTAATTTCTAACTTTTTTTCTGAGTATAATTTATTTTTTTTTTTATTTTTTTTGGAAATTTGACTCTTTTTTTTTTCAAATGAATAGCGGGGCCAAAGCACTTTCTTGAATATCCTGAAATTTGGACTATATATTCAGAATTCTATGGGATACAAAAGCTTCTAACAGACTTTTGTTCCCAGAGTTATAGAAAAAATGTTATAAGCCAAAACTGACCAACTATCGATAAAAACTTTAAAAAAAAAAAAAAAAAAAACCTTTTCGGACAAAAAAAAAAAAAAAAATAAAATAAAAAAAAAAAAAAAAAAGATACAACTATAACATTTCTTATTTTTGGTGGGTTTATAGAGGAGGGATGTATAATTTTCGCAAGTGCGGGTGCAGATGTTTAATTTTGTTGAGGATGCTCCGCGAATGCGGATGCCATCACTATATATATATATATATATATATATATATATATATATATATATATATAATATATATATATATATAATATATATATATATATAATATATATATATATATATATATATATATATAATATATATATATATAAAATATTTGTAATTGCATATGCATTCGCGTTCTCATCATAATTGACATCCGCATTCGCACTTTTGAAAAATTCGACATCCGCATCCACATTCGCACTTTCGAAAATTCTATATCCGTATCCGCATTTTCGAAAATTCAACATCCGCATCCGCAAAGGGGAAAAAATGACATATATAATATCATATATATATAATTATATATATATATATATATATATATATATATATATATATATATATATAATATATATATATATATATATATATATATATATATATATAATATATATATATATATATATATATATATATTTGCGTGTGTACTAATATCCGGTCTGATAGCGAGATAATGAAAAATATGTTGGTCAATCTGAAAGTAACCTGATATTTGAGCCGTCCCTAGCCTTAGCAAAACTCCAGCTTCTTTAAGTCCGCACTAGCAACGATTGTGACCTGAGATTTCAAAAATATTTTTGTTTATGTAAAGGACCAAGGATGTTTATATTGTCAGGAAAGAGAGACGGAAGAGCCATGGAAGGAAGTTGAAAAATTAGGATGTATGTGATAGGGAGATTTCTGAAAGTTGAGTTTTTGAAGAGTTGAATTTAAAAAGGTTTAGAGGACCTCACTGGGAAATTTCTATCCAAATCAGAAAGAATGTAATCGGAAAGAGTAAGAAGAGAGGCAACTCTAGATGCAATAGAGGGAGCAAATTTGAAATGAGTACATGAATGAGGGATCGATTCGTCGGCATCTGAATGGATAGGGTTAGATGAGCAACTGAGAAGATCATTAATGAAAAGTAGGAAAAGAGTAGGAGACAAGACAGAACTCTGATAAACACCACTATTGACAGGAAAGGAAGAAGTCTCCTAATCAACAACAGCCGAAATGGAAAGAAAGCAAAGAGAATGATGAAACCCAAAGGAGAGGAACATAGAAAACAATGACTCATTTCAAACCTGCTCAAATGCCTTAGATTTGTCAAACTCAGCACACAATACTCTCTATAGTCCCCAAGGGCAGAAGACCTTAAATCTATGAGATAGAAAAGTATATCACCGGTAAACTTTTAGAACCGAAAGTCATACTGATGATCAGAAAAATTGAATGGGATTCCATATGATCCAAGAAATGAAAGGAAAGTGAGAAGGGTTTCAAAATTTAGTGAGAGTTACTTGGACGATTGTTATAATCATCAAAGTGGCTACCATTTTTCGGAAAACGTTGAACATATGGCGCTTCACCAAACACTTGAGGGAAGTACTGGTATTGAGGCTTAGAGAACAAAGTTGATCAAGGGATTGGAGCCAGAAAAGGAAGCACATTCCCTTAAAACTCAGGTAGGAATGCCATCTGATCCGCTTGCCTTTCTGACATTTATAAATTTCAGAATCCCATGCACCTGATCAAATTTAATCTCATGCAAAGGCGTGGAACATCTGAGAGAAAGGATTAGGAGGATTGTCGGAGTCATTCATGGTTGAATTAGAGTAGTACAGGAGGACATAGATAGATGGCTGACTGACTGGCAATGTAGCCCTAAAAGAATTTGTCATGATGTATTACGTTATAGTATGAAAATTAGGGCCAGAGAGAGTTAGTTTTTTTTTTTTTTTAAACGCTTACGAAAATAAATGCCATTGTAGATTTTGAATAAGACTGTAAATAACATGCCGACAAGGCTGCAGTGTGTAAAATTGTGCATGTTGAATCCGTAAATAAAAGTAAAAAAAATAAGCAATATATTTTTGCCTGCAGGAAAATCATCTGAAAATATTAAATTTAAATAAAATGCAACTTTAGATGACCATATGTTGTTTTATATACTTATAAGATCTTTGGTTGAAATCAAATTATGCCCCTTTAAGAATGGTTCACCTGTAGATTGACCCGAACTGAAGTGAAATTATAAATAAAAACTTCGAATAGCATAAAAAAAACTAATTAAAATACTATGAAAAACCTACCCACTCCAAAAAGGATTTTTAAATTTGGTCTTAAGTAGCTTAGCCTACCAACTTAACATTGGTCGGAATTAACGTATCATAAACACTATGATACTATGTATTTGTATAAACACTTAATAATGTCTATATTTCTAAAAAAGAAAAAGACAATAAATTTTTTTTGAAACTTAAAAAACACAATTTTGTGAATATTCTGCAAATTTATTATACTTGAGTCTCATCTTGAACCTTAAACGAAGCGCTGAAAGTTATCTAAGTATATCGGAATACTACGAACCCAGAGACTCTCACAAGGCAAACTTTAAATAAAAATAAACTATAATAGAAAATCAAAATAAAATACATATATATATTTTTTCAATTTTAATATATCTTGGCCTACCCAGAGGTTACACTACAGTAAAAGTGTGCCACCTGGAATTTCTCTAGGCTATAGCTTTTTAACAATGAAAAGAGGAGTATGGGGAAAGTGTGCAAACCAATATTGATATTTATTAAAAAATAATTACAAATTAATCAGAAAGTGACTATAGTATTATAATTTTAAAATTTTAATTTTACTAAACATTGCAACAAAAATTTTTAAAATAATTTAAATAAAAAATTTTTAAAAATTTATGGGCCATGAAATTATATATAGCCTTGTGTAAATAAGTTACATTTTATAAGCCAATGCGCTGGCAGAATGTTTAATAAATAAAAGAGTTGGAACACCTAAACTTTTTATCTTCTGAAATTTGTAAGGCAATTTAATAATAAAATAAAAGCGAAATTTATCGAAATTCAAGAACCTTTATTATAAATCTTAGATAGAAGGATCAGACATAGCATTTGATTATCTTTTAAGGAATAATAATAATTTTTTTAGGATTTTTACTTCTAAAATTTAATTTACGGTGTAATTAAAAGTTTTTGAAATACTTTATTTTGTCCAACTACATTAGCCTAAGTTACATGTTTAAGAACTTTTGATTTATGAAATATCAAATAGAATCACTCAAAAATTTGTATATAAGTACAAGTACATGTTCTTGAGCCCTGTATATATATATATATATATATATATATATATATATATATATATATATATATATATATATATATATATATATATATATATATATATATTATATAATATTATAATATATTATATTATATATATATATATATATATATATATATATATATATATATATAATATATATATATATATATATATATATATATATATATATATATATATATATATATATATATATATATATATATATATATATATATATATATATATATATATATATATATATATATATATATATATATATATATATATATATATATATATATATATATATATATATTATATATATATATATATATATATATATATATATATATATATATATATATATATATATATATATATATTAGTCGGTACAATTCAGACTATCGAATGTGAAAAATGGCGTTTTTATTTGCGCCCTAAAGGGATTTCTTCAGAAATGATGCTTATGGTGGCAATTTCTTGAACCTGAATTCCCTTCCTTTACAAACTAAAAGAAATAGCAATTTCAGTGTATTGAAAACGTATGGTTTGTTATTTTTTCTATTGATACTTAATTAAATAAGGTTAAAATATTTTAAAGTAACAAATATCAACCTACAAACATTCGCAAAGCACTTATAAAGGAAATAGTGAAAACATTCTTGTTGTATGGACCGATTTGATAATGAGCATTTTATTTTATTTATTTATTTCTAAAAAAAAATTTTTTTTTTTTTTCCTGAAAAGTAGTGATTTTCACATTCGATAGTTTGCATTTGTACCGATATATATATATATATATATATATATATATATATATATATATATATATATATATATATATATATATATATATATATATATATATATATATATATATATATATATATATATATATATATATATATATATATATATATATATAAACTTTTCAGGTTGCAATATGCTTTTGGCCTGCAGTGCAAACAGTAAACTTTGCTTATGTTCCAGAACGAAATCGTGTCATTGTTGTGTCAGTGGCTTCATTTTTGTGGACTATATTCCTTTCATATATGCACCATTCAAACAAGCCAGTTGTATTCTCAAAAATAAAAGAGAAATAATGTACTAAGTTATCAGTGACTAACTAATAGGTATCTTCTTTAATTTTTAAATTTTGAGTTTAATTTTGGTGATGATTTTCTGTGACTTGTTAAAAACAATATCCCCCTATGACGATAAAATTCTTTTGTGGTTTAAGGACTAACCTATTCTCAATTGAAATTTGTTTTTTAATTTATTTTTTATTTTTATTTAAACTCTCACTCAAATGATTAATGGCTGTAACCTTCTTTTTTCTCCATGTATTTATGGTATGTTTATCCTTAATATTGTGAGTTCTAGTGAATCAAACATGAGAGTATTCTATGAACTGGTAAGCTTAAGTTCGAAGTTATTTGGTTGTGCATTAATGAGAAATCATTGTTTACTTTTAATGAATTATGATAATATTATTGATGTATTATCGTGGTGTATTTTGTAGTGCTTGAATGCGGAAAAGGAAATATGAAAGGTTTGTCAGGAAAAGTTTTACATTTAAATGTTTGTTCAAGACTTATTACGAATTAAATTGAAAAAGTAGTAATATTGCAAAAGTTTTTATTTATTTATTTTTCATTTTTTTTACATATTGCCACCACTCACTGGCAAAGGAGGTGGCATATTTAGGAATAAAAGAAAATACACCTAATGCCAAGTCTAAGGTAAAACCTTAATGTTAGTGAAGACGGAGTCTTTAAAGACAGGAAGATTAAAAACATTAGGAAAATAAGATGGCAAGGAGTTCCACAGAAAGGAGGTAGCCGTAAAGAAAAAAGCACCACAATGAACAAACTTGAAGTGTGCGATATTCACACAGTGTTCATGTACGAGCAAGGCAATCCTTGTGCTACGAGGGAATTGTAGTATCTATGGAAAAGAGATAGTGCACCAACGTCACGTCGTAGAGAAAGAGGGTCAAGAGAGTTTATTGTCAGTGCACCAACGTCACGTCGTAGAGAAAGAGGGTCAAGAGAGTTTATTGTCTTTTAGCCTTAGACTCGACCCTATCCAAACGAGGAGTAGTTCCAGAACCCTCCCAAATGTGAGAAAAATATTCCATACAATGAACGTATAACGCCCTTATATAATTGGAATAACTGTTCAGATGAAAATAATTTATGCAACTATGAACCGACCGGGGCCCTGGCCCTGACTAACCCCGGCCATTTTTACTGACGCTGGCCCCGTTTAAAAATCAGGGAAAACCGGGGTTTGCCTGCCGGGGTTATACTTGAGGTGACAATCAAATTTCAATTTTTTTTTTTTAATTTTCAGCCGATTCTCCAGGAATTTTCAGTGTATATAGTTTTTTTTCCCGGTGAAAAAAAGTCCATTTCTAGCGTTTTTCTGAGTCAATAACTGCTAAAAACCTTTTTTTTTTTTTTTTTTTTTTTTTTTTTTTTTTTTTTTTTTTTTTTTTGTTGTTGTTGGAAATTTGACCCTTTTCAAATAAATGGCGGGGCCAAACCACTTTTCAGGAATTACCTGAAATTTGTATTGTATATTCAAAATTCTATTGGCAACAAAAACTTGTAACAGAGACATTTGCTCCTAGAGTTATAGAAAAAATGTTATAAGCCCAAAACTGAACAACTATCGAAAAAAAAAAAAAATTTTTTTTGAAAAAAATCCCACCTTTTCGGTCAAAAAAAATTTAGAACAAAACTACAACTATAACATTCCTTATTTTTAGTGGGTGCATAGAGGATGGATGGGGTTACAAATTTCTTCTCTATACTTTATTTGATGCGATTCGTTGGTTTCGAGATAGAGCCTCTCAAAAAAGGTCCTTTTTGACCAAATTTCAAAAATTTCCAAAGTTTGAGAGGCTATATCTTGCTTCAAACAAATAACATTTAATAATGTACTAAATAAAAATTGTAAGCCCTGTTCCTCCTCCAAACAATATCCAAAAATTAAAAAATTAGTAGGTAGCGTTTTTTTTTAATAATTTTTTTTCCATAAGGGTACGATTTTTACAAATGTATTTTTCAAATGCTTATAACTTTTTTTCTAGATGTGATATCAAAAAATCTATTCTCAACCAATGAAAGAAATTGGGGCTAAGATTATTGAGTTAAATTTTCAGCTCATGTGGACCAGTGGTTTGAACCCGATATTCATTTTTTTTAAAATTTTGGGTCCAAATAACTTTCAAACCGTTATAGACTCAGAAAAATGCACGAAATCATTTCAGAACTTTGGGAAAAAATGCATATACCCTGAAAATTTCGGCTCAATCAGTCAAATAATTCAAAAAAAATTTAAAACAAAATATAAGAAAATTAAGATTTTTCTTCTTGCTTTTTTAAAATTTTCTAATTTTTTTTTTTCTTTTGACCGCTCCTTTTCTACTTGTGAATGTTCATATTTGTGTTTTGATTTTAGATGCCCCCATAAAGATTTGGTTGAAAATTTTCTGACTGCAGATGTTACATTTAGCTATTTCGAGCCAATCCTGAAACATTGTAAAGTACTCCCATACTGCTGAAGCTGATCTTTTAACTATATTGACTGAAAGTATAATCAAAATAATAATTTTGAAATAATGTAGCTAATTGATACAAGTTTAATTCATAGCAATAAAATAACAATGATATGTATAAATACAGGTTATATTGATAATTTTATATCTTACATTTTTTTCAAACTTTACCTTAGGGTCTTAGAATCACTCTTATGAATCAAAAAAAAAATTTTTTTTTTTTTTAAATTTTTGTACTTATTACACAAAATCTGTAATTTTCTGATCTTTTTTTTTTCGGAGAAAATGCATATAATCATTAATTAAAGTAATTACCGCCTTTCTTATAATAAAATAAACCTCAATTAAATTTATATCTAATTTTCTTAACCTAAAATTTCAGTGCTTTTGACCTCTTTACAAATTTTAGGCAACCCAGGCCAGAACCCCGGCCCCCGCAAAATTCCAGCCCCGGTCGGTCCCTACATGCAACCAGAACAGAATCCCCAATTTCTTCGAGGTCACCTTCAGGGCTGGCAGTGTAGTTTTTACCACCTTAGTTTTCCCCAGGAGAAAAACTTTTGAAAAACTGGGAAAAAGGTTGTCTGTAATACTGGGAAAAACTTCAATGATAAAATTAGAGCAACTTTTACTTATCAAATTTGAGTACTATATTACACTGGGGGTATTTAGTTTACTGCTACATTGAATTAAATAGTAATATTAACTGACTAAGCAATAAAATTCTAATATATCATCTAATATTATATTTAGGTGATTAAACAATAAACTTATAATATGACCTGTCAAGTTGACAAATTTGTACACAGTGCAGACTCTGTACTGTGTACAAGTCTGTAAACTTTTTAAGTCATTATAATTTTATTGTTTAATTACCTAATAGAAAATTAACTTCATATAATGCTATTAGAATTTTATTGCTATCAAATAATATGCATTATCTACTTCAGTGGAGACTAACAGTAAAGTAGTAAATACCCCAAGTGTAATAATAGTACCCAAATTTGATAAGTGAAATTTACTCTAATTTGATCATTAAAGTTTTCCCAGTTTTTCCTTGTTTTCCCCTGCTTTTTCCACTTGAAAAAAGGTTCAGAAAGTTTTTCCCAACCAACCATGGCCACTTTAGCAACCTTTGTGATACGAGGTTTCCAGGAAAATTTGCTGTTTATGTTCAGACCGAGTATATTTATGTTGTTTACAAGTGATACGACAGAATCGTCGAAAGTGATAGTAAAGTTAGGAGGTGTTTTAGAGAAAGAGATGTGGAGAAGCTGAGTTTTTAAAGAGTTGAAATTATAAGGTAAAGGAGAGCTTCTATGTCACTTTTGATGTTTATATCTTTCCGAGCCAATGAACATAAATGGTGAAGTTTTGTGCCTTTTAAGCACAATGTGAGAGTTAACTAAATCTTTTATTCTATTTAATGTCAAATGTATATAATCTCATAACAATGGTATAATACATTAAATGAAAGTGTGATTGTGCTTTAAGACTTGCATTATATGGTGTATAAAAATAGTTGAAAGGAATATGTGTGAAAACCAAAGTTAGAAGAATCTAAAAACATTTACCAGTTTGTTTTGTTACCACAAGATGTGAGAATTTGTTCAAAGTTGAAGAAAATTTAACTGTATTGTAAGAGTTTTTGAGAGACATGAGCAAGCATGTGTGCAAATAAACTATCTTTATTGCAAATTACTTTTTAAACTTAATGACGTATAAATTGAATGATATTTTTAATTTTGAAGCAAAAATTATATACTGACTGATTTTCAGATAATTTAAGCATATAATTTTCATGGTAAAAAGAAAAAATGAAGTATACATGTTCAGATAATTCAAAGTATGTTTTTAATATGAAATTCAGTAAATATTAATTGGGATTTGAGATGTTAGTCACATCTTTGCAACGCTAAGCAAGTCAACCGAAGTTGTGGATTTTTAAAGATAATTAAAAAGTAATATGGACAAGTTTCAGTAATGAAGAGAATTCAGTTGTTGTAACATATGGGCCGATCTCTTCTAACTCAGTTACTTTGGAAATATGTTACAGAAAACAAGATACGAAGAGTTTAAATACCAAGCGAATATTTGCCTAATAATTTTATCGATCACTTTACAACTAATATTGAGACAATATCGACCAATACGCAGTTTACACCAATAGGTACGTTAAAAATCGACCCTCTAAAACTATGGATAATTTATCCTTTATTCCATTTTTTTTTAAAAAATGAAATCTGTTTACGTATTTATGTAAATTTGTTAATCAGTATATCAATTAATCTTTGGTAATTATATAAAATAAAGTTAAAAATAACATTAAATTCTTATTTTTGTCACTTTAATAAATATTTAATGAGATGAACGAATTTTTTAAATTCCAGTAGGAATGCTGATGATGGGTAGCAATCACCAACCCTATTATATATTGACGACAGGGATTCTTTTATAAAGGTTTGGCGATTGAGAAGGCAAGAAAAGATATGAAACCTAATCCGTCTGTTCATCAAACTATGATTGGACAACATGAGTTGGATGAATTGGAGCCTTATTATCTTGATAAACTTTCTTTGCTCCATTGGATTGAACTTGTTACTTAAAATTCGTACATAAACTTTGTCAGTTACATTATCGTGCATGGGGATAATTGGGTTTGCAAAATATCAATGATATGGGCGCCAAGGCATGACAGAACCTTCTCTGTTCTATCCTGTGCCATAAAGTAGTCTAGATCCTATTCTTGGGGTAGTGTTCTCTACACCCAAATTCTAGCGGAGGTTGGAAATAAGTGTGAAAGTCAATAAATCTGACGAAAGAACTCTTTCATTGTCTGTCAGTTCAAACCATATGATTCTCTCTCTCTCTCTCTCTCTCTCTCTCTCTCTCTCTCTCTCTCTCTCTCTCTCTCTCTCTCTCTCTCTCTCTCTCTCTCTCTCTCTCTCTCTCTCTCTCTCTCTCTCTCTTCTCTCTCTCTCTCTCTCTCTCTCTCTCTCTCTCTCTCTCTCTCTCTTCTCTCTCTTCCTCTCTCTCTCTCTCTCTCCTCTCTCTCTCTCTCTCTCTCTCTCTCTCTCTCTCTCTCTCTCTCTCTCTCTCTCTCTCTCTCTCTCTCTCTCTCTCTCTCTCTCTCTCTCTCTCTCTCTCTCTCTCTCTCTCTCTCTCTCTCTCTCTCTCTCTCTCTCTCTCTCTCTCTCTCTCTCTCTCTCTCTCTCTCTCTCTCTCTCTCTCTCTCTCTCTCTCTCATATATATATATATATATTATATATATTATATATATTATATATTATTATTATATATTATTATATATATATGGAAAATTCTTTTAATATTTTAAAATCATGAAAAGATATTTACCCTTGGATTATCCATAAAAATTAAAACTTCGAAGAAAGAGAAAACCCAAGATTCGTATATTATTATTATTATTATTATTATTATTATTATTACTATTATTATTATTATTATTATTATTATTTATTGTTGTTGTTGTTGTTGTAGTTTATTTTATAGTAGTTATCATGTAACTTAAGGAAGTAATAAAGTTTTCGTTATATCAGGAGTTTTGACAAGGTTTTATAAATGACAAGTTTTAAAAAAAATTTTTTTTTTATTTCACCTCTGGTGGGCGAAGGCCAGAGGCCTACCAATATTCCACCAGAGTTAGGGGGAAAGTCGGGAACATGGTCTAATTAAAGGCCGACATGACCTGATACACGGCGTTTGAAGGTGGCTAAGTCATAGGAAGTTGGGAAAATAGATGAAGGAAGTGTGTTCCAGACTTTACCAGTAGAGTACATGTAAGATTGAGCATAGCGGTTAAGTCTGGGGTCAGAGAGTTGGACAGAGAAAGGATGAGACTGTGTAGAAAAGCGAGTCGCACGAACCCTTCTCAGTGGAGGAGGTATGCGACGAGAGAGTTCAGAAGAGCAGTGTCCATTGTAATAGCGATAGTAAAGAGAGAGTGACGCAACATTTCGACGGGCAGAAAGAGATTGGAGAGAATTATTGAGAGCAGGAGAGTTGATAAGGCGAAAAGCTCTAGACTCCACCTTTTCCAGGAGAGCTGTATGAGTGGAACCACCCCAGATGTGTGACGCATACTCCATACAAGGGCGAACAACACCCCTATACAGAGCAAGCAACTGGGGTGGTGTGAAGAAATACTGAAGGCGCCTCAGAACACCCAACCTCTTAGAAGCTTGATTAGAAAGATAGGTAATGTGACCTTTCCAAGAAAGATCACGAGAAAAAGAAACACCTAGAATATTAAGGAGAGATGAAGGTTTGAGTTGCGTGTTTTCGAAGAAGATATCGTAGTTGTGTGGAAGATTGTGTCGAGTAGAGAGATGGAGGAATTGAGTTTTTGAGGCATTGAAAACAACCATGTTTTCTCTGCCCCAATTTGAAATACGAGATAGATCAGAGGTTAGTTGCTCCAAGGCCACCCTCCTTGCCTCTATTAACTGTTGCTGGGAGGGGCGCCTTTCAAAATGAAAAGAGTAATGAAGGGTGGAGTCATCAGCATAGGAGTGGATAGGAGATGAAGTAATAGAGAGAAGGTCATTGATGAAAAGTAGAAAAAGTGTTGGGGATAGGACAGATCCTTGAGGAACACCACTATTTATAGATTTATAGGATGAACGGTGGCCGTCTACAACAGCTGCTATAGAACGACCAGAAAGGAAATCAGAGAGAAGGATAGATTCCGAAAGAGGGAAGTTTGGAAATCAAAGCTTTGTGCCAGACTCTATCGAAAGCCTTCGATATGTCTAGCGCCACAGCAAAAGATTCACCGAAATGCCGAAGAGCGGAGGACCAAGAGTCAGAGAGAAGGGAAAGAAGATCACCAGTAGAGCGTTTCTTACGAAAGCCATACTGGCGATCAGAGATAAGATTAGAAGAATTGAGATGTTTCCAAATCTTCCTGTTAAGGATAGATTCGAAAACTTTAGAAAGAACGGAGGTTAAAGAAATGTGACGGTAGTTAGAGATTTGAGAGGGGTCCCCCTTCTTCGGCACAGGCTGAATGAGCGCACGTTTCCAGCAAGAAGGGAAGGTTGAAGTAGAAAGACATAGACGAAATAGTTTACCAAGGCAGGGTGCAAGCTCGGAAGCGCAAGTTTTGAGAACCACAGGAGGGATACCATCAGGACCGTACGCCTTCTTAGTGTTCAGCTCAGAGAGAGAGCAGAAGTGACATCTTTAGAAGAAATTACAATTTTAGGCATAAATGAGTTGGAGGGGGTTGAAGGAGTAGGAACAGCTCCGGAATCGTCTAAGGTTGAATTTAAGGCAAAAGTTTGAGCAAAGAGTTCAGCTTTAGAGGAAGGCAAAACGGCAGTTGAACCGTCAGAAGATACTAGAGGAGGGAAAGAGGAAGAAGCAAAGTTAGAGTTGACATTTTTTGCAAAATGCCAGAAAGGGCGAGAAGGAAGAGGAGCCAGAAAGATTATTGCATTTGCGACGGAGAAAAGAGTTTTTGATATCTCGAAGATTAGATTTTGCATGATTCCGGGATGAAATATAAGTTGCGTGAGTTTCTGGAGTTTGATGACGACGGTAATTCCTGAAGGCAGCATCCCTGCGGCGGATAGCACGAGAACAAGCAGAGTTAAACCAAGGTTTATTAGGTTTAGTGGAAGGGAAAGAATATGGAATGTACGCCTCCATGCCAGAGAGAATCACCTCAGTTATGCGCTCTGCACATTCTGAGGGACCCCTCCCACGGAAACAGTAATCATTCCATGGAAAATCAGAGAAGTACGACCGCAAGTCAGACCAGTTAGTGGCACCGAAATGCCAGAAACGTCTCCTCGCCGAAGGCGGGGCCGTTCTTGCGGAAGACTTGAAGAGAGACAGGACAAGATACGGAGATAAGAAGATGATCGGATGAACCCAGAGGAGGAAAGAGTTTAACAGTATAAGGAGAAGGATTAGAAGTTAGAAAAAGGTCTAGAATGTTGGGTTCATCACCAAGACGGTCAGGGATACGGGTAGGGAGATGCACCAACTGCTCAAGGTTGTTCTGGATAGAAAATTGGAAGGCAAGTTCACCAGCTGGATCTTGAGAACTAGATGAAAGCCATTGGCGGTGGTGAACATTGAAATCACCTTAAATGATGATTTCGGAGAAAGGAGAAGAAGAAAGAATGTGCTCTATTTTGGAGTTAAGATAGTCGAAGAATTTTGGATAGTCTGTAGAGTTAGGAGATAAATAGACAGAACAAATGAATTTAGTTGTAGAGTTGCAAGAAAGTTTAAGCCATAAAGTAGAGAATTCAGAAGACTCCAAATTAGAGACACGAGAACAGACATCATCATTGCGCACATAAGCGCAACATCCGCCTTTGGCTGAAAATTGTTCGGAAGATAAATAAAATTTATTATCTTATTTAAATTTTTTCACAAAGGATAAAATTAAAATGTGGCAGATCTGGTCTTACTATTTTGGTTTCAATAAAAATTGTTTGGGATAATACTTTAATACTTCGCCATAAAAAGTTAGTAGAATTTGTTAAATTTTAACTTTTACATGCCAATAACTTTTACTTGAATTTTAAGCCACCATTCACCGTTTTCTATTTCCATTCAATTTTGAAGTTAAATATTTATCATGATCATGTTTATTACCACTGGTGAGAAATTAATTTGAACTCTTTGCCTTTGTACTTAAACTAAAAATTACTTTAGTTTGAAAGACATGATTGGTATATGTAATCATACTTATATTCTTTTTATTAATGCAAAACTTATCTGAAAATATTTGCAATTTACCCGATTAAGAACGTCAGAATGAATGCTATTAATGTGTAAAGCATTTTTATGTTTACAATTTTTCCTTATATATATATATTGGCAAATATGAAATAATTCTTATGGAAAATATTGAATAAATAGAAATTCAATATGCCTGAGTAAGGAGTTATAGAGAGAGCGGGTGAGTTATTGTATAAGGAGCTCTTGGAAGATTAGTATAGTGTGAATTGATTTAATCTCTGATCATATAGGGAGATTATGTGTAAAAGTATATAGTAAAGTAAGTTATTAGTTTCAAAGAGTAAAAAGGAGCTAATATGAAAGCTCATATACATTAATAATCGGAAATGAACAAAAGTATTGATTGAAAACGTTGCTGATCCCTCGAGAATTAAAGTTTTCAATTGAATGAATGATAAGGTGATAATTTGAATCTATTAAACTCGAAGTAATTTATCACAATTGGAACTGTTTAGATTCCATGAAAAGATATTTCAAAATGAAATATACCCTATTTCATTTACCGTCTAATTAAATTCGTCAACGTTTAATTGATTTTAAATATGGTATAAAAGAAAAGATTTTTAAAGTATTTGTGGATTTTCAATATGAAATGTGTGTGCGTGTTTCCATGAACAGAAAGTAGTAAGTGCTGAATATTTCATTCATAAATTATTGGTGTTCCATTTGTTGGAAAACTATTTTTATTATATAATTTAACTTAGACGTAGTATAAAAATCTGTCATTATTAATTTAGTCTTAATATTTTTTTAAAAATAAATGTAAAGTTTGCTTTCATCTGTTATTAATTTTCTTCTAATTTACTACTACAATATTTTAATAATATGAGGTGGTTAAGTTTTCTTGTTAACATAATAAAAAATGTAAATTGTTGAATTTACTGTTATTTTTAGAGGGTGTGATTCAATTTCCCGTAGGGAAATAATGGCATAATTATGTATTACTTTTCATCCGATCTACAATCAAAATGGAGAAGGTGTCATAGATTAGTTATAAAATTTCAATTTTGAACGTTTTTCTGTTTTTCCATCTGTATGTCTTTAAGCGCCAATTGAGAGCAGAAAAAAAAAGTTCTCGTTTGTTAATATTTACAACATTTACATATGTTTTAAATGTTAACTTAATTTTTCCTCTAAATAATAACCAAAAACAAAAAATCTGCAGGGAAGTAATATATTCCAACTTTCGAAATAAGTAAAAATCACTAGGAACCAAATCAAGACTGTAGGGTAGGTGATCAATGACCTCGAAGTTAAAGCGTTGAAGCTTCTGAAACGTCAAAACGGTACAGTTTGGTCTTATTCGACGGATGCAGCTCTTCAATTTCTGGAGAGTTTCCCAATAACGATCGAAGTTTACAGTCGTGCTCTTCGGCTGATATTTCGAATAGACAAGACCTTCCACATCCCAGAATGCTGTCAGCATGAGTTTACCAGCAGAGGGGTGTCTTAAACTTTCGTACGCCAGGTGATCTTGGGTGTCTGAATTCCATAGAGGCTCGTTTTCCTTATGGATCGTAGTGGTGGACCCACGTTTCGTCTCCCGTTACAATGTTTTGAAGAACTTGATCGCCCTCTCAACGGTAATGGTTTAGAATTTCATTAGCAATATCGTTGCCAACATCCATAGTATGCGTTCCAAACACCTTTATCAAATGACGATGAATTTAAGCCGTATTCTGTGCACCTTAGGCATGTAAAAAATCAATCACTGCACGTTGCTTCAACAAATTACAAATATTAGCTTCCATTTTGTTATCACTGTACAACAATGAAGCCAAATAACTATACCGTTCGCATGTCAAATCTATTCTACAAGGTTTTAGTTTAAAGCAATCAATCACGTTGAATAGCATAAGATAAACGACACAAAAAAAAAAAATCTAATTTGTCAACTGATCACCTTCACCTGTCAGTTCTGAATTATTTGGCGTGACAAAAGTGAAAAACAATGCCTCACATCTATTCAAATCTGGAATATGTGAATAAGATTTTTGTTTATGGTTTGGTAGCTGTGCAATTAGAATCTTTGTTGGAAATACTATCTAGGAGGCTGAGATTAAACAACCATTCCAAACAATGAACATTTATTTGAAAGAAAGGAATGAAGGCAGGAAGTATATATATAAGAACACACAGGAACCCAGTTGTAAGATATGAAAATATATAAATACATACTGTATATAGCTTCTGTCAATGAACCAGTATTTACCATCTCTTAAATATGTCTCAGCATTCGTTAACTATACACAGGATAACTTTTATGAGTTTTAGTACAGCTACTATTACTAATAATAATTATAATAAAAATAATAAAGTTTGGTTTGTTGTGATATTGATTATAAATAGATAGATAGAGAAGTGGTACTAATTTCAACTATTACCTAAAGAAATGTACATGTGAGATATGTGTGTTACAGCTATACTGCTAACAGCAGGATCATTCAAGGGCTATGCACCAAAGAGCCTAAATGTGGAAAAGAGAAATACGTAATGAAAAAAAATTGGAACACTGATATAAGAATAAAAAGTATTCTGCAATATAAGAAATAGTTACTGCGATATTGTTATTCATTGTTATCTAGGACAAGTAAAAAATACACCAATGAAAATGAATAAAACGGCTTGTTATATATATATGAATGATATGAAATTGGTGAGGATTGTACACAATCACGATATGAAATAGACGAGGTTGAGTTACAATTCACAATAAAAATTGAAATTTTAATACACGCTGAAGTACGGTAGGCTGCCATAATGATGGGGTACAAATTATGATTCCTTATCTTCTACCGACTGCGACATGCCACAGTGAGATAGTAAGAAAACCAATCGGAAAGGGGCAAAGGGCAGACGAGGTCAATGTGAATGTGTTGGAACATTTCACCTGGCTGAAGAAAGTCACCAAGAGAGTCCTTGGTTTGTCTATGTATCTTGTAACTTTGGCAGGAGAGGCAGGTGCGTTCCCAAGCCTTGATGTTTCTATGCATGTGCGGCCACACGAACCTGTAGGCTATAAGTTTCTGTGTTGCCGAAATACCTGAATGTGACAAGTCATGCAGAGAGCTGAAGATTTGTATCCTGAAGGATGAAAGAACAAGAGGACGATGAGAAATGATAAACATATCCAGACTAGTTGCCGAATGATACCTGGTAGCAGAATTTGTTAATTTGCAGAGAAGAACCGTCAGGAAGAGGAGTGTCCTCTGTCTCCTGAGCAATCGCCATATCCTCAAAATTTACCAGGGATATCGAAGAATGTGCACTAATCACTATCCGAGAAAGGGCATAGCCGGTGTGGTTGTCAACACCATGAATATTTTTGAGGTTCGTGGTGAACTGCGAGATATATTCGAGGTGGTGTGCCTCTCGTGGAAAGGCCCGTTCAGTACCAGACCGCGTTGCGAACGTAATTGGTTTGTGATCTGTCAAAACTTGAAAGGAAAGTCCCTCAAGAAAAGAGACACATGGCAAGGAAATAGCAAGAAGTTCTCGACTGAAGGCACTGTACCTTGTCTTAGCTGACTGAAGTTTCTTAGAAAAGAAACCAAGAAGCACCCAAATTCCCTTCTGGTATTGCTACAGGACCCTTCCAGTTAATAAATTGGATGCGTCAGCCTAA
>SEYY01011636.1:0-5000 GCA_009176605.1 Armadillidium nasatum | reverse complement strand
CTTTTATGTCCTTTAGTCGTAATTGGCAAGTTTTTGGTCCAAATTTTAGCATTCTTGTCTATTGTATCACGTGACTTAAAGTCAGCCATTACACTAAACTACTGAGTTCGATTACAATTACAAATTTTTATTATACAGTTAATCTGAAATATAAAACGAGAAATTAATTAAAAATGATTAACTTTCTAACAATAAAATTAAAAAATATGCAATATAAATCTTAGGCATTGTTATTTATATAAATAAAGCACCAAAATTTCGAAACTGATATGCACGTAGTACATACAACTCTCACGACAGTAATTTTTACACTGAAAGAAAATTTCTCCATTTGAGCGTGAAATGAAAATTTTCATTGGCAGCCTGGGGCAACTTTTTTTAAAGAAATAAAAAATGAGCTTCGCCATAATGTTTATTATGCAGACATTCACCCCATGACATAGCAGGCAGTTCGATATATATATATATATATATATATATATATATATATATATATATATATATATATATATATATATATATATATATATATATATATATATATATATATATATATATATATATATATATATATATATATATAAGTAGTTGAGCACGAATCTGATTGGTAAAATAAGCCTAACGAGAACCGGTTTCCTTTCGACGCGTGTTCAAGGTCACCGTGCGGTCAAAAGGTGTTAACCTTTTGATCTTATCTTAACCGTGGGAATCTTTTGAAGTTTTTACCGCGTGAAATTTTTTTTTAATAAAAATAAATAATAATTTAATAAAAATAAATAAATAAACATAAATAAATAAATAAATAAAAATAAATATTAAGTAAAATTAAATATTAAATGAAAATAAATAATAAATAAAAAAAAAAAAATTAAATAAAAATAAATAATTAATTAATTAATTAATTATATATATATATATATATATATATATATATATATATATATATATATATATATATATATATATATATATATATATATATATATACCCCACCATCCAACCAGGGTCTGCCGGGGAGTCGCGTGACCACCGGGGGATCGCGTCGCCGTCGGGGGCTCGCGTGGCCGCTGGTGAGCCCTAAGGGAGCCAGAAAATAAATAAATAAATAAATAAATAAATAAATAAATAAATAAATAAATAAATAAAATAAATAAATATAATATAATATAAATAAATATATAAATATAAATATATAATATATATATATATATATATATATATATATATACCAGTGGGCCCTACGGATGCCCAGGATGGGTCCCCATACCCTGAGAAAGAGTTCCAAGGTACCCCGGGGAAAAATTAAAAGAAAATAATGTATTTAATAAATAATATATTTATATATACGAGGGTTGGGTGAAAAAATAATAGTTATTAATTAATTAAAAATTAATTAATAAAATTATTATGAAATAATAATTATTGAACACGTGTTAAAACACGCTGCACCCCGCAGGGGATAACTTCCCACATTACCACACCTCCCTCCCCAGGATCCGTTTCAACATAAGGAGCCATCACCGTCCCTAGAGGGTTCACATCAACACAGGTACATGTATATTACCACATCATATCCTTTAGCCCCGCATCCTGCACAGGGAACAATTCACCCAGCCATTCAGCAGGGGTATGCACCATCCATACCGAGGCAACTTGTTAAAAAATACAGCTCACAGGGTGTTTCACTTGGGGGATATTTTAAATAAATAATAAATAATAAAAGTATTAGAAAATAAAAATAAAAAAAAATAAAAATACTAAATAAATAAATAAAAACAAAATAAATATAAAAAAAATAAAAAATAAAAATATAAAATAAAAAAAAGAAATATATAAAACAAAATAAATAAAAAATAAAGTTAAAGATGAGAATAAAAAGAAATATAAAAATAAATAAATGGCGTCGGGGTATCCCATGACCTTACCCTTACACAGCTTACCCAGTCCCGCATCAGCCACCCTCAGCAAATAAAAAAAAAAAAAGTATGAAGTTAGTAATATTCATTCATATATAGGTATATACCAATATTGATGAAATAAATATGTATAAAGGCGTGGGGATCACCCATCACCCTACCCCACCCTTCTCTCACTTCTCAGGTATTAAGAACAAACACACACACACACACACACACACACACACACACACAAATACACACATGAGTTGTTTCCATAGTAACTGTTTTTAGGTTTTTTCACTAAATAAATAAATTTCACTATATATTATTTTATATTATTATTATTATTATTATTATATAACAGATTGCTAAACACATATATGAATATTTTACACGCTCACACAATCATTATTATTATGTTATTACGTAATAGTAACAGTAGTAGTATTTTATACCCTAAACCCTTAAGATATCTTACTTAGCAGCATGAGGTAGGTAAGCTATAAAAGCTTGTAAAGGAAGACACATACACACATACACACACACACACACACACACACACACACACACACACACACACAAGAAGAACAATCACCAATAAACTCATTTAATTCTCAGGATCAGGTATCTCAACAGCAGCTGAAGACATTTAAACATAAACTGGTAAACTTTACACTCAACTAAATAAAAAGGTGCACAAACATGAACACATTTACACACATTTGTGAATCGTTTCAAAATATAAGTTTATTTTAAAAAAATATTTTAATAAAATCTATTTGCGTTTAAGTTTTAAAATAATTTTTTTAAGAAGAAAAACTTTTTCACCAAACATTTTTAACAAACTTCAATAAATATTAAATGAAAATTATAAAATAACATTTTCAAAACATTTCATTCATATAAACTATATACTTTATATACTTAATAAGTATATGAACATAATGTAACATGGAATTTCTTTAAAACAAATGTATTCGTATAGCCTGTAATATATATTTTTTATAATATAATATAACATTTTTACTTACGACAATATTTCACTAAGACCAACCGAGTCCATCTAAGCGTCACAACAGCAAAATCCATACTAATAATATTCCACCAATTAGAGTTAGGCATTAGCGCCAAAGAAGTATAAGCCCCGCCCCTTTTTCATTTTCATCCAACCACCAGAGGGCGTCATCATAAAACATTACACAAGGTTAAGACTGGTATACATTTCTACATAGGCCAGGTAAATTCCAGCTAACATGTTTAACTTTTTTTGACATTGATTGATGGCAATATAAACCCATCCTAATAATTTACGCTTTCCAGGTAACTAAACTGGGACCTTTATGCCTTATCCTTGACATTGATTGATGGAAATATAAACCCGTCCTAATAATTTACGCTTTCCAGGTAACTAAACTGGGCCCTTTATGCCTTTTCCTTGACATTGATTGATGTAAATATAAACCCATCCTAATAATTTACGCTTTCTAGGTAACTAAACTTGAATCTTTAGGCCTTTTCCTTGACATTGATTGATGGAAATATAAAACCCCGCCTAATAAATTCAGCTTTCCAGGTAATTAGACATGGACCCTTTTACCTTTTTCCTGATATTGATCTACGGGAACATAATAAACCCATTGTTTGTACTATTTATCACTATACACCAAATAATCATTTACATATATATTCCATTTACGCGTGCATCTTTTAATTTTCCAGGTAATTACCACCATACCCTTCGGCCTTTTCCTTGACATTGACGAATGATCCGAAGCCTTACCAACACACGTCATAACTTTTTCTTCATTTTATTATTAATTTTCAACCATATGGACTTATATATTAGTGCCCATTACACTCTTTTTTCCATATCAAGAGCCGACATACTTAGCCCTGAAAGATGCTAAACTCCATATTTCTTCATAAGTTAAATACCTTTTTCCTGTTTTCCCTGAATATTTAGTCGATTTCTCATGATAAAGATAAGATTCCTCACCAGAACTCGTCGTAACGCCTCCTTCATATAAACATTTCATTTATTGAGCATACTTTTACTTAGTCAATACAACACTCATACTAAGATTTCTAAGCAGCATCGAACATAAGAATACCTAAATTTCCCTAATCTAGTTAGCATAAGAATACCCTGCTTTCAAATCTAGGTAACATATATGCAGCATTATCAATATCGAAGCTATACAGCCTAATAACTTATGCATTTACTTTCGAATGATACCAACATTCGATATAACTACGTCTTAAAAACTTTGTATTTTCACACCTCATCTATATTCTTGCTATTCTTTATAAACTAACTTATACTAAAATGCTTTAGATGTCAATATAATCAACAAACATTTTCACAGAGGTTTCAAACAGGACCCTCACCAACATTCGTCATACCTTTTCCATTATTATCATTATTATTATTATTATTATTATTATTATTATTATTATTATTATTATTATTATTATTATTATTATTATTATTATTATTATTATTATTATTAATTTTTACCCGTATGAACTTATATATTAGACCCATCACACAATCCAAATCAAGAGCCGACATACTTTGCCCCAAAAGATAGTAAACTCCATATTTCTTCATATGCTAAATTCCCTTTAACCTACTTTTACTGAATATTTTGCCGATCTCATGATAAAAACCGAATCCTCACCAGCACTCATCGTAACTCAAACCCCATATATACATTTCATTCACTGAACATACTTTTACATAGCCAATACAAACAGTCATACTAAGATTTCTAACAGAATCAAACATAAGAATACCCAAATCTATCAATATTGGGGTAGGAAAACTAATAACTTATTCATTTACCTTCGAATGGCCCCAATATTCAATATAACTAACTCGCAAAAACTTTATATTTTCACACTTCAACTATTTTCTTATGGTTCTTTATACACTATCATTGCTTAAGATACCAATATATTAACAATACATGCATTCATAATAGGGTCTCGGGTAACATCCTTACTAACTGGACTATAGTGTTCCTGTATTTTATTATTATCATTATTTTTCACCCATATGAACATATATTAGACAGATTCAAACATAAGAATACCCAAATC
>SEYY01011635.1:17500-26449 GCA_009176605.1 Armadillidium nasatum | reverse complement strand
TTAAATATAAATTCAGGAACTAAGCCTAAGACTCAAACTCTTGTATATAATAAACCTATAACTCAGACTCAACCTCAGAGTCAATTACCGAGTCAAGCTAAAGCTCCTAAATGTGTCTACTGTAGAGGAGAGCATTATTCTTCCAACTGTAACATATTAAATTTAAAATCAAGGCAGTTGTTTGTTCAACAAAATAAACACTGCTCAAAGTGTTTAAACACTTTCCACAATACTTCTCAGTGCACAAGCACTAAAACTTGTTATTTATGCAAGTCTCCAGATCACCATACATCATTGTGTGACAGAGAGACTCATAAAAATCAATCTTCAGAATCTCATGCCAACTCTGTCTCTACATTACAAATATGAGACAGGATTGGTGTTGCCTTACCTCTTGCAGATATTGAAGTATACAAACAAACTTCAACCATTCCAGTTCGCACTCTTTTTGACCTTGGGAGTCAACGAACATTGATTTCTAGGTCAATAGCGAAAATATTAAAATCTCCAATTAAATTTAAAATTCAGCTTTGCATAAATGGCATTAATAAGAAAGGAGCTGTAGCCCTTTATGATGTCATTGATATTAATATAAAAACTAATGAAGGAAATATTATAATATCTGCCCCTGTAGTAGATACTCTTCCATCTGATATATATATTCCTGGTTTGGTTCAAACAACAAATTTATTAAGGCAACACCATGTAAAATTATCAAATCCTTACCCTCCTAGTGACTATGTCAATGACTTAGGCATACTTATAGGAGCAGACTATATAAATAAATTCCTTAAGTCTTTTAAAACTTTTAAAGGAATAAATCTTATAGACACACCTTTTGGCAGTGCTCTTTATGGAGAATTGCCTTTTACATCAAAAGAAAAAGATGCCCAGATCACTCTGGTGTCTTCTTTTAAAATAGGAATCAATTTTATTAATGAAATTGATCCCTTAAAAATTTTAACTTCTCAAGAACTCCATTCTAAAGAAGAAATTTTAAATAAAACTTCTTATGGAGAATCATCTTTTATTTCTTCAACAGAAAATTATACTTCTTCTAATTTAAATCTTTCCATTGAAGGGACCTCGACTAATCAGCAGTCTCTAGAGGACATTTTAAAACCTTCAATTGAAAACAACTTTATCTCTTCTATTTCTGTTGAAGAAGATCATAAATATTTTAAAACCTCAGAGGATCTAGATAAACTCTGGACTCTTAATCATATCGGCATTTTACCCGATGAGAAATTTACAAATTCTGATAAGACTACCATAGCAGCTTTTCAGGATAGTTTATCTTTTAAAAATGGTAAATATGAAGTGTCTCTTCCTTGGAGGAAAGATCATCCAGATTTGCCAGATAATTATTCTTTATCAAAAAGACGTTTATACAGCGTTCTTAAAAAACTTCAATTAAACCCTGAACTTCTGAAAGCGTATTCAGAAGTCTTTATTGATTATTTAAAACGCGATTTTATTGAAGAAATTGGCCCTTCCACTCCGGTACATCCGGAAGGGAAATTACATTATCTACCTCATTCAGGTGTTCTTAAAAAATCAAATACTACTGCTTTAAGAGTCGTATTTGATGCTTCCTCTAATTTTCCAAGTTTAAACAGCTGTCTCTACAGTGGGCCTACTCTGTTAACTGAACTTGGAAAAGTGCTTTTAAAATTTAGAATTAAATCTTTTGCAGTCAGTGCTGATATTGAGAAAGCCTTCCTTGGTATCAAACTGTCTGAGAAAGACAGAGACTCTGTAAGATTTCTTTGGCTAAAAGATCCAGGAGACATTAAGAGTCCTATAATTACTTATCGTTTTAAATCAGTTCTTTTTGGAGCTACTAGTTCTCCATTTCTTCTCGCTGCTTGTTTAAAACATCATATATCTAATTCTAATACCAAATATAAAAATGAACTTTTGTCTCAACTATATGTTGACAATATTTTTGGTACATTTAATAATGAGGAAGAACTAAGAGATTTCTTTCTTGAAAGTCGTTCTATATTTAATAGTGCTGGCTTAAATTTACGAGAATGGATCTCAAATTCTGAAACTTTAAACCAAGAGTTCAAAAACAAGGGTTTAGGGATCGATTCTTCTACTACTAAAATTTTAGGATTAGAATGGGATTCAAAACATGACACCATTACTTATCCAAATAAAAAATTAGATGACACAGCTCATACTAAAAGAACTATATTAAGCAATTTAGCATCCTTATTTGATCCTTGTGGAATTTTAAGTCCAATTTCAATAAAAGGTAAAGTTTTACTCCAAAAAATATGGTCTAGCGGAGTGAACTGGGATCAACGCATTTCAGATTCTTTACAACAAGAATATAAAAAAATTGCCTTGTTGTTAAATGAGTCTCAATCTTTGATTTTACCTAGACAATTAATTTATTCTAATAATGTAGAGTTGCATGCATTTTCAGATGCATGTCAAACTGCATATTCAAGTGTTGTTTATGTAGTCTCTCATTTAAATAATCAACCTTATGTAAATATATTAATTTCAAAGTCTAAGGTTTCGCCTCTTAAACAATTAACTATTCCTAGGCTTGAATTAATGAGTGTTCTTTTATCATCACGTTTAATAAAGTATGTGAAAGACACCTTTAAAAATATTTTAAATATCGAAAGTATTCATGTGTGGTCTGATAATCAAGCTACACTTCAGTGGATACATACTACCAAACCTCTTCCTGTTTTTAACCAAAACAGAGTGGATGAAATTCGGGAAAATATTCCAGATGCAAATTATCATTATGTACCTACAAAAGACAATCCTGCAGATGGAGCCTGTCGAGGTACTAATATTAAATATCTTTTTTCTAAATTTTGGCTGGAAGGTCCATCTTGGATAACTGACCAAAATCAATGGCCGGTATGGATTGAAAATCCATCTTATTTAGCATCAAATAATTTAATAAATATTTCTGATATTAATGTAAAAAATAATAAAAATGAAATTAAATTCGATAATTTATTTAATCTTGAAGATTATTCTTCATTAAATAAAGTATATCGAATAACTGCCTTAGTGTTAAGATTTGTCACAAATCTTAAAAATTCTCGCAAAAACTTGCCTCTTATTAAATCTTCTAAAGAACCTCTCTTTTCTCACAATTTCTCCATTGATGAAATGAGTAAAGCAGAGACTTACTGGATTCAAAATATTCAACAACAACATTATGAACCAGAAATTTCTTGTTTAAAATTCAATTCTCCCCTTACTCAAACCACAAAAATTTTCAGTTTAAGATTGGTAGAAAACATTTTAAGATGTAATCTCCGATTGAATAATTCCTCTCTTCCATATGAAACCAAGTTTCCTATATTTTTACCTTATAAATCTTCCTTTGTAAATTTACTTATATGGAAATACCATTATGATTATCATCATGTCGGTATTTCAGAATTAATTAACTTTATTAGACAGAAATTTTATTTCCCTCGAATGCGACAAACTTTGAGGAAAATATTGAGGTCTTGTGTACTCTGTAAGAGATTACAAGCCATACATTTTAAATCTGCCCCTCTAGCTTCACTACCCAAAGTCAGGGTAACTGAATGTAACCCCTTTACCACAGTTGGTGTTGATTTAAGCGGTAGTTTTCAAGTCAAAGTTTCTAAAAATATAATTAAAAAATGTTATATTGTTCTTTTCACTTGTGCTGTATATAGAGCAGTTCATCTTGAACTTGTTTTCGATAATGGAGTAGAATCCTTTCTACTAGCCTTTCGTCGATTTATAAATCGTCGAGGAAAGCCATCAGTTTTATATTCCGATAATGCTTTAAATTTTAAAGGAGCTTCTGAATATATAAAATATCTTCATACGTTACCTTCAATTAAAGATTTTCTTTTAAAAAACTCTATTGTATGGAGATTTAACCCAGCTAGGGCCAGTTTTTTTGGTGGATTCTATGAACGCTTAAGTCGGGATTTGTAAACTTCATTTAAAACGTACCTTACAAAATTCTCTTGTTACGTTTGATGAATTTAATACAGTTTTAACTGAAGTTGAAAACACTATGAATTCTCGACCTTTAACCTACGTTGGAGATGATTTAAATGAGGAGGAATTTCTTACTCCTTCACATCTTTTATATGGACATCTTCTTCACACAATTCCTATTCCTGAGGAAAATTTGGAATTTGATACTTATAACGATACTAATAAACTCAGTAAGAGATATCGTTATATACTTAATCTTATTCTTAAGTTTCAACAACGTTGGAAAAAAGACTATCTCTTACATCTTCGTCAAACTATAAATAATTCAAATCGTCCTAAAATACAACTAGGAGAAATTGTATTAATAGAAGGTGACAATTCACGTTTAAAATGGAAGCTGGGAAAAATTGTTGATCTACATACCTCACCAGATGGGTTTACAAGATCTGCTTCTATTAAAACTAAAACTGGAATAATTACAAGAGCTATTGTTCATTTATATCCTTTGGAAATTTATTCAAATCCGCATAACTCCTCCATTGAGGAGACTTCTGCACCATTAACCTCTCTTCCTAGACCCTCTCGTCAAGCCAAAATTGTGGCGAAACAGAGAATTAAAAATATATTAAAGAAGAACAAATGTTTGTAAATTTATATTTACTGAATTTATATATCTAAGTTTGACCTTAGCTAAAATCTGACATTTACTTATCCTATTGACTGTAATATAATTTTTTATTTATATACTCTAATAAGTTAAATGAATAAGAAATAATCTTTTATTTATGTATATATATTTTTTTAGTTCCAACCTGTTTGTTGAAAATCATTAAATAACTTATTACTTAACCCTAGAACACGGTTGCCTTTTTTTGTCACACAAACACTGTCGGGGGTGTTTTGTACCCCATTTTCAAAGCTCCAAAAATTTTATATTTTTTCAAAATAACCTTAAATTATGAATACGATAGTGAAATTTAATATATTTTCTAAGATAATAATGTATAATATTTCTCCCTTTTCTCCAAAAAAAATTTTAAAGGGTAAAATGCCAAAACACTCAAAATCAAAATTTTAATAAAAAAAATGAAAACATTGGTATAAAAATGTATATTAAAATTTTCCTTTGTGATTTTATTTTTTATGCACGTAATATGTTGTTGCCTATGGTAAGTTTCGTCTTTCTGGAAAGTTTTAAGGATTTTGGTAGAATAAGACCCGAGTTGGGAGAGGACAAAAATGATCAATATTTCGATGAAAAAAAAACTGATTTTATGAAATTATAAAATTTTACAATTATTTACATTAGGAAACACTAACATATATATATATATATATATATATATATATATATATATATATATATATATATATATATATATATATATATATATATATATATATATATATATATATATATATATATATATATAAAAATTCACATATACCTAGGATCCCCAAGTGGGATCGAACCGGCGCCTTCAAGCACGTGAGTCAATCACTCTACCGTTTCAGCCACGGTAGACGGCCATCAATATATATATATATATATATATATATATATATATATATATATATATATATAATATATATATATATATATATATATATATATATATATATATATATATATATATATATATATATATATATATTGATTCCATATTTTGATGGCTTATTTGGAATGTACATTCTGAAAGGACAGTTCCCTCTAAGCGACAGCAGCTGTTCATCTACAGTTTTGTTTTCATTTGGAATATACATTTTTCAGCAGTTTGCTATGAAGATGTCCCAAATGCTTCTAATGGAAGCAAAGCCTATCAATCTCCTGCCTTGCTAACCTTGTGTTCGAGTCATCGAATCGGAGAGTGTTTATCAGGAAGGCGAAGCGTTCCTCGGACATCCCAGCACGGTACAGAGATGGACCTGAAATTGGATTTCCACATTTCTCTGGTACTCAAATGATTGTCTTTCTGACAACCACTAAATATTAGCAACCCTAAAAGTGCTTTTATTTCAGAAAACTCTGTTTCAAAAAATGCTTTCTTATCTGTGGAATAATTCTGCAACAATAGTCGAATTCTCTGGTTTGTCCAGTTAAGTCTCTAAAATTATGGTGTCATCAAAAAGTAATTGAATGCATTTTTCAGGAGTTGTTGCACTTCGTGCTTGCAATGTTGGGCCAGGAATAAAAGCTGGAATGATGTTCCTTTGACCTATTCTAGTTTCAAGATTTTTCTGTGGACGACAACTCCACCTAAACCCCGAAGTGCTGGACATTGTACTGGTGCAAAACTGCATTATGGATGGTATATTTTCTTCGTCAATGATAAGGTTACGGTCGTCTTCTTGGTCTAACAGAAGAGGTAGAAGGAACAGATGGAACAGTAGCTGCAGGAGTTTGAGGAATAGCAGAGGCAGAAGGAATTGGATGATTATCTAAAGCACTGCTGGTGCTAGGCATCGGTGATTGGATTGAATTATGTGTTGGAGTTGATGTGCGTCGTACCCTTTTTGATCTTCTATGACATTCACCCGTCTTGCGAACGTTAGGTTCATATTCTTCCTCGCTATCATCACTAGATGAAATGGTTGGTAGGTAATCGACATCAAGGTCACTGTCGTACATTACTTCCAATTCAAGGTCATCATCTACATCTTCGTCTAAATCAAGATGACTTAGATCACCGAGTTGTAGACGAATTTCATCTTCGCTAAACGGAAGCTTTGACATTTTTTTTTAAAATTATTATTATTACTATATTATTATATTATTATTATTATTATTATTATTATTATTATTATTATTATTATTATTATTATTATTATTATTATTATTATTATTATTATTATTATTATTATTTTCGACAATACTATACCTGAAGCAAAAAACTATAAATTATATATATATATTATATATATATATATATATATATATATATATATATATATATATATATATATATATATATATATATATATATATATATATATATATATATATATATATATATATACGGGAGGACGTAGCGCCGTCCGAAGCGATGAAAGTAAACCCCATTGGGCTTAACCGCGGAGTGATAGGGTGGGCTAGACCATCCCGTTTCACTCCGTTGCCCTTTGGTTCGTTCCTTTTCGCGTTTCACCTACTCAGAGGGTCTCTAGTGTACCCTCGTCCCACATGGGAGTGTCTATGCTCCCACTTCTTCCCCAACTCCCTTCTGTTCCTACAAATTTACAAGCGCTTTCTCCTACATTACCTTTAAAATAAAAAAAAATGGCGAAACATATAACTGCCTCGGAGATGCTACGAGGGGTGGCATCTAAAGAATGCCCCTCATCCACTCCTTCCCCCATCACCCTTGGGAGTTGGTGGCCTTCGGTAATGGGTTTGCCACCAAGATCTCTACGCCGACTTGCCCTGATGCACGATCTTCCTTTTTCATTAACTTCTGCAACATTCGTGGTCTCTTTACTAATTTCCACTTTGTCGAACACCACCTCTCTTCTTCAAGACCTCATCTCTTATTCTTAACCGAAGTAAAAGGGGGAATGATGTTCCTTTGATCTATTCTAGTTTCAAGATTTTTCTGTGGACGGCAACTCCACCTAAACCCCGAAGTGCTGTACAATGTACTGGTGCAAAACTGCATTTTGGATGGTATATTTTCTTCGTCAATAATAAGGTTACGGTGTCTTCTTGGTCTAACAGAAGAGGTAGAAGGAAAAGATGGAGCAGTAGCTGCAAGAGTTTGAGGAATATCAGTGGCAGATGGAATTGGCTCGATCTCTTCAGCACTGCTGGTACTAGGCATCGGTGATAGGTTTGAATTTTGTGTGGAAGTTGATGTGCGTTGTACCCTTTTCGATCTTCTACGACATTCACCCGTCTTACGAACGTTAGGTTCATATTCTTCCTCGCTATCATCACTAGATGAAATGGTTGGTAGGTAATCGACATCAAGGTCACTGTCGTGAATTACTTCCAATTAAAGGTCATCATCTACATCTTCGTTTAAATCAAGATGACTTAGATCACCGATTTGTAGACGAATTTCATCTTCGCTAAACGGAAGCTTTGACATTTTTTTTTAAAATTATTATTATTACTATTGTAATTATTATTATTATTATTATTATTATTATTATTATTATTATTATTATTATTATTATTATTATTATTATTATTATTATTATTATTATTAGTTATTATTTTCGACAATACTATACCTGAAGCAAAAAACTATAACATTATATATATATATATATATATATATATATATATATATATATATATATATATATATATATATATATATATATATATATATATACGGGGAGGACGTAGCGCCGTCCGAAGCGATGAAAGTAAACCCCATTGGGCTTAACCGCGGAGTGATAGGGTGGGCTAGACCATCCCGTTCCCCTCCGTTGCCCTTTGGTATGTTCCTTTTCGTGTTTCACCTACTCAGAGGGTCTCTAGTGTACCCTCGTCCCACATGGGAGTGTCTATGCTCCCACTTCTTCCCCCAACTCCCTTCTCATGTTCCTACAAATTTACAAGCGCTTTCTCCTACATTACCTTTAAAATAGAAAAAAAATGGCGAAACATATAACTGCCTCGGAGATGCTACGAGGGGTGGCATCTAAAGAATGCCCCTCATCCACTCCTTCCCCCCATCACCACTTGGGAGTTGGTGGCCTCCGGTAATGGGGTTGGTGCCACCAAGATCTCTACGCCGACTTGCCCTGATGCACGATCTTCCTTTTTCATTAACTTCTGCAACATTCGTGGTCTCTTTACTAATTTCCACTTTGTCGAACACCACCTCTCTTCTTCTAGACCTCATCTCTTATTCTTAACCGAAACTCAGGTGTCTGAGTGCTCTGACAGCAATCCTTACTCTGTTTCCTCCTACTGCCTCTATCCTCAATTTTCAGAAAAAGGCGGATGTTGCGCTTATGTGCGCAACGATGTTGTCTGTT
>SEYY01011635.1:0-12500 GCA_009176605.1 Armadillidium nasatum | reverse complement strand
TTCATAATTAATGCGTTATTATGAGTTTCATTTAAAATAATAAATAATTTAATATTACAGTCTAAATTAATATTTCCTTTAATATTTTACGATTGTTTTTTTAAACTTTCGTAATCCATTTAGACTTAGAATTCTAATTCTAATTAGAGGAAGTATTAAGCTAGGGTTCAGATTATTGTTTTTTTTTTAATTAAATAATCCGACGGAAATATAAAATTACTTTGCTCTCAATGGTTAATTTCATTAGTTAGGTTATCTGACAAGCCCCACCATTGTAAGTATATGAAGAGAATTGTCAGACTTCTATTTCCGAAAATTAATTCTGAAGTTGGTGTTTTCTTTTGAAGATTTCAAGCTTTAGGAAAAGTGAAAATTGTTAAATTTCAACTTTTCTAGTGAGTACTAGAACGAAATCTTCATTAGAGAGTCAACTTAGTATTTCTCATACTTAGTTTGATTTCCTCACGCAAAATTTCAATTAATTGAGTTTTGTCTTATAGATTGAAATTTCCTACGTCTAAAAAAATATCAAACTAAATCTTCATTTCAAGAGTTTTTATTTTATTTTTATTTCAGATTTGGGTAAAACAACAAGTTAGGATTTTCTATTTTTTTCAAGTCCTGTATATCTTCTATTATCCCATCTTTCAATGAAAATTAAAATACAATCTCTTTTACTTAAAATTGTTAAACACAGTTTTGAATACAACCTATGCTACACTGTTGGTATTTTTTCATTTTTTGTTTATAGAAACAAAAACTTGTAATTAAGTAGGTTACATTTGTTTGTAATATTAATAGTATTTAATTGTTGATTTAAATATTAGAAAATAAAACAAATCAACTTAATTAAAAATCCACATCAGACCTAGTGGGTTTGTGATGTAAATAAAATTTATTTTATAAATAAACTTAAGAGTTAGTGTAAATAACATTTGACTCTTTAACATATAATTTAGATGTTATTATTATTTAAGTTAAGAAAGCTACTATATTATTTAGTTGTATTTTTTTGACGCTTTAACTATATTATTTTAAATATATTTATTTATTAAATTATTTGTTATATTATTAATTTTTTTGTGTTTATTTAAATTCATTACTGTATACATTTTTCACATTAAAGTAACTTCAACAACATTTGTTTTTATTTTTTATTGATCAATTACAGACTTTCTCTTTCTGTCAGATATATTAAAAAGAACATGAAAACTTATTCTTCCTTTAACTCTCTGACTTCCTTCAGTACTGATGGTTTGTCTTTTCATTTAATTTCCGGATAAGCCATTCCTAAATATATATCTGATATAGGTGTATATTTCTTTTTAGATGGTTCTGGAAAGGAGAGGTTTATGTACTTACAACATAGGTAATATATTTATTTACTTACATAGCCTCCCTACTTCAATAGAAGTAAGAAGGCTAAAGTTTAAATTTAAATTAATTATTTATTTCCCAGAACTACACTTATTACTTTTGTGTGGACCCAACCTTTGGCTATTTCCCTTGATATCTTAGGAAGTGGGTCCTTCTGATAAAGGAGTTAAGGGAATAGGGAGAATGTGGCCAAATGAGATCCCAAATTTAGCAATATTGTTGTTAATTCTCCTCATTCGTATTTAATTAACAAATCCTATAAAAATACAGTCCACTAATCCGATTAAATACGAATGAGTGTAATCAATCATTTATTTATATTTTATATATATTCAATATTTTCACCCTTCTCATTTGGGAATTAACTAGGTTAGGAGAGTAACAGAAAAAGATTGAATTTATTTTAGTCCTGTTGTTCTTCTACCATTTAGTTAATTTTATTTCCTATTTACCACTTTTCTTTTTGGTCAATCTGAACCAGATCAAACTTTTCCTGGTCATTCTGAACCGGAGGAAATTATCCTTCTGTCTAAGATTATTCTTACAAAGTAAATTATTTAAATAATATTATTTCTGCTTAAAATATATTAATTTATTGATGTCTCTTCCGAATTTATCTAATCCATTTAAAGAAATGGAAAATAAAACTTCATCTTATTACTCCCTTTAAAGGTTTAAATCCTGTACAGAAAAGGAGAGGCATCAGAATACAGACCACTAAGTCTGTACAAAAACTAGAATCTTTATTAGAGACTGACATTGATATAAATAAAATCAATGGAGTCATTAAAACTTCTAGAACGTTGTCTAGAAGACCTTGCACTTCTAGATGAAACCATCCAAGCTAATTTGGATGAGACAACTTTTATTTCTGACCTAGAAGAGTCAATAGAACGTAGAGAGACTGTAGAAACAATTCTACATAAAGCCTATTCAATTTTAAAGGAAGAAGAAAAGAACTCTAGAAAAAACTCTAGGAGTTCAGATGATGAAACTTCTTCTCATAAATCAGAATATAAATATAAATCAAATAGAAAGACAGAATTATTCAGACTTCCACAGAAAAAACTTCCTTGTTTTAGTGGAGAAATTTTAGAGTTTAACTCTTTCTTAGAGTCCTTTTTGTCCATAGTAGAAGACAGAGGATTCTCTAATATTGACAAATTACAATGTCTCTTAGACTGCTTAAAGGGACCTGCACTTACAAGTGTTTGTGGTTATGCAAGAATCGGTGATAACTATCCGATCATTCTTAACCAACTAAAACGAGATTTTGGCAATTCTCGTAAATTAATAGAAACTTTAATATTAAAAATAACTGCTATTCCTTCTCCTAAATATAATTATACAAGTTTATTTAATTTTAAAGCAAATATTCATTGCTATTTTGAGTCATTAAAAACTCAAAAAATTATTGGTGATTGTCAAGGCTGTTCCATCATTTTAGGAACCATTTTAGCTCAAAAACTGCCTTCAGAATTGATCTCTCATCTCCCATTAGGGGAACCAAGAGACAACTGGACAGTTGATCTTGTTTTAGAGATCATCTCTAAAAATCTCTATACTCTGGAAACAGTAGGGCAAACATTAATCTTGCCTGAAAACCAGAGAAAAGAGAAATCACAAAATTTTAATCATAAATTTAATGAGCATAAAAACTCTCATAAAAAGGAAGAAAAGCCAAGACAAGTAACCACTTTAAATATAAATTCAGGAACTAAGCCTAAGACTCAAACTCTTGTATATAATAAAACTATAACTCAGACTCAACCTCAGAGTCAAATACCGAGTCAAGCTAAAGTTCCTAAATGTGTATACTGTAGGGGAGAGCATTATTCTTCCAACTGTAACATATTAAATTTAAAATCTAGGAAGTTATTTGTTCAACAAAACAAACACTGCTCAAAGTGTTTAAACACTTTTCATATGACTTCTCAGTGCACAAGCACTAAAACTTGTTATTTATGTAAGTCTCCAGATCACCATACATCATTGTGTGACAGAGAGACTCATAAAAATCAATCTTCAGAATCTCATGCCAACTCTGTCTCTACATTACAAATATGAGACAGGATTGGTGTTGCCTTACCTCTTGCAGATATTGAAGTATACAAACAAACTTCAACCATTCCAGTTCGCACTCTTTTTGACCTTGGGAGTCAACGGACATTGATTTCTAGGTCAATAGCGAAAATATTAAAATCTCCAATTAAATTTAAAATTCAGCTTTGCATAAATGGCATTAATAAGAAAGGAGCTGTAGCCCTTTATGATGTCATTGATATTAATATAAAAACTAATGAAGGAAATATTATAATATCTGCCCCTGTAGTAGATACTCTTCCATCTGATATATATATTCCTGGTTTGGTTCAAACAACAAATTTATTAAGGCAACACCATGTAAAATTATCAAATCCTTACCCTCCTAGTGACTATGTCAATGACTTAGGCATACTTATAGGAGCAGACTATATAAATAAATTCCTTAAGTCTTTTAAAACTTTTAAAGGAATAAATCTTATAGACACACCTTTTGGCAGTGCTCTTTATGGAGACTTGCCTTTTACATCAAAAGAAAAAGATGCCCAGATCACTCTGGTGTCTTCTTTTAAAATAGGAATCAATTTTATTGATGAAATTGATCCCTTAAAAATTTTAACTTCTCAAGAACTCCATTCTAAAGAAGAAATTTTAAATAAAACTTCTTATGGAGAATCATCTTTTATTTCTTCAACAGAAAATTATACTTCTTCTAATTTAAATCTTTCCATTGAAGGGACCTCGACTAATCAGCAGTCTCTAGAGGATATTTTTAAAAACCTTCAATTGAAAACAACTTTATCTCTTCTATTTCTGTTGAAGAAGATCATAAATATTTTCAAACCTCAGAGGATCTAGATAAACTCTGGACTCTTAATCATATCGGCATTTTACCCGATGAGAAATTTACAAATTCTGATAAGACTACCATAGCAGCTTTTCAGGATAGTTTATCTTTTAAAAATGGTAAATATGAAGTGTCTCTTCCTTGGAGGAAAGATCATCCAGATTTGCCAGATAATTATTCTTTATCAAAAAGACGTTTATACAGCGTTCCTTAAAAAACTTCAATTAAACCCTGAACTTCTGAAAGCGTATTCAGAAGTCTTTATTGATTATTTAAAACGCGAATTGAAGAAATAGGCCCTTCCACTCCGGTACATCCGGAAGGGAAATTACATTATCTACCTCATTCAGGTGTTCTTAAAAAATCAAATACTACTGCTTTAAGAGTCGTATTTGATGCTTCTTCTAATTTTCCAAGTTTAAACAGCTGTCTCTACAGTGGGCCTACTCTGTTAACTGAACTTGGAAAAGTGCTTTTAAAATTTAGAATTAAATCTTTTGCAGTCAGTGCTGATATTGAGAAAGCCTTCCTTGGTATCAAACTGTCTGAGAAAGACAGAGACTCTGTAAGATTTCTTTGGCTAAAAGATCCAGGAGATATTAAGAGTCCTATAATTACTTATCGTTTTAAATCAGTTCTTTTTGGAGCTACTAGTTCTCCATTTCTTCTCGCTGCTTGCTTAAAACATCATATATCTAATTCTAATACCAAATATAAAAATGAACTTTTATCTCAACTATATGTTGACAATGTATTTGGTACATTTAATAATGAGGAAGAACTAAGAGATTTCTTTCTTGAAAGTCGTTCTATATTTAATAGTGCTGGCTTAAATTTACGAGAATGGATCTCAAATTCTGAAACTTTAAACCAAGAGTTCAAAAACAAGGGTTTAGGGATCGATTCTTCTACTACTAAAATTTTAGGATTAGAATGGGATTCAAAACATGACACCATTACTTATCCAAATAAAAAATTAGATGACACAGCTCATACTAAAAGAACTATATTAAGCAATTTAGCATCCTTATTTGATCCTTGTGGAATTTTAAGTCCAATTTCAATAAAAGGTAAAGTTTTACTCCAAAAAATATGGTCTAGCGGAGTGAACTGGGATCAACGCATTTCAGATTCTTTACAACAAGAATATAAAAAAATTGCCTTGTTGTTAAATGAGTCTCAATCTTTGATTTTACCTAGACAATTAATTTATTCTAATAATGTAGAGTTGCATGCATTTTCAGATGCATGTCAAACTGCATATTCAAGTGTTGTTTATGTAGTCTCTCATTTAAATAATCAACCTTATGTAAATATATTAATTGCAAAGTCTAAAGTTTCACCTCTTAAACAATTAACCATTCCTAGGCTTGAATTAATGAGTGTTCTTTTATCTTCACGTTTAATAAAGTATGTGAAAGACACCTTTAAAAATATTTTAAATATTGAAAGTATTCATGTGTGGTCTGATAATCAAGCTACACTTCAGTGGATACATACTACCAAACCTCTTCCTGTTTTTAATCAAAACAGAGTGGATGAAATTCGGGAAAATCTTCCTGATGCAAATTATCATTATGTACCTACAAAAGACAATCCAGCAGATGGAGCTTGTCGAGGTGCAAATATTAAATATCTTTTTCCTGATTTTTATTTAAAAGGTCCTTCCTGGAAAACTAACAAAAATCAGTGGCCGGAATGGATTTAAAGTCCAACCTATTTAGAGTCAAATAATTTAATCAATATTTCTAATATTAATGTAAATAATAATACAAATGAATTTAAAATCGATAATTTATTTAATCTTGAAGATTATTCTTCATTAAATATAAATTCAGGAACGAAATCTAAGACTCAAGCTCTTGTATATAATAAAACTATAACTCAGACTCAACCTCAGAGTCAAATATTGAGTCAAACTAAAGTTCCTAAATGTGTTTATTCTAGGGGAGAACATTATTCTTCCAACTGTAATATATTTAATTTAAAATCTAGACAGTTGTTTGTTCAACAAAAAAAAACATTGTTTGAAGTGTTTAAATACCTATCATATGACTTCTCAGTGCACAAGTACTAAAACTTGTTATTTATGTAAGTCTCCAGATCACCATCCATTATTGTGTGACAGAGAAACTCATTCAAATCAATCTTCAGAATCTCATACAAATACTGTCTCTATATTACAAATATGAGACAGGATTGATGTTGTCTTGCTTCTTACGGATGTTGAAGTATACAAACAAACTTCAACTATTCCAGTTCGCATTCTTTTTGATTTAGGGAGTCAACTGACACTGATTTCTAAATCAATTGCAAAAATATTAAAATCTCCAATTAAATCTAAAATTCAGCTTTGCATAAATGGCATTAATAAGAAAGGAATTGTAGCCTTTTATGATGTCATTGACTTAAATATAAAAACCAATCAAGGAGATATTGTAATGTATGCACCTGTGGTAGATAAACTACCATCAGATATATACATACCTGGGCTGGTTCAAACAACAAATTTATTAAGGCAACAACATATAAAATTATCAAATCCTTACCCTCCTAGTGACTATGTTAATGATGTAGGCATACTTATAGGAGCCGACTATATAAATAAATTCCTTAAGTCTTTTAAAACTTTTAAAGAAATTAATCTTATTGAAACACCTTTTGGTAATGCTCTCTACGGAGACTTACCTTTTGCATCAAAAGGAAAAGATGCACAGATTACTCTGGTGTCTTCTTTTAAAGTAGGAATTAACCTCATTGATGAAACTGATCCCTACAAAATATTAACTTCTCAAAAACTCCAATTTAAAGAAGAAAATTTATATAAATCTTTTTATGGAGAAACATCTTTTATTTCTTCAACAGAAAATCTTATTTTCCTTCTAATTTAAATCTTTCTATTGAAGGGACCTCGACTAATCAGCAGTCTCTAGAGGATATTAAAAATATTATTTTAAAACCTTCAACTAAAAGTAACTATATATCTCATATTTTTGTTGAAGAAGATCATAAATATTTACAAACCCCTGAGGACCTAGATAAACTCTGGGCCCTGAACCACATCGGAATCTTGCCCGATGAATAGTTCTCGAATTCTGAAAAGTCTACAATAACAGCTTTTCAGGATAATTTATCTTTTAAAAATGGTAAATATGTAGTATCTCTTCCTTGGAGGAAAGATCACCCACCTTTACCAGACAATTATTCTTTATCAAAAAGACGTTTATACAGCGTCCTTAAAAAACTTCAACAAAATCCTGAACTTCTGAAAGCGTACGCAAAAGTCTTTATTGAAGAAGGAAAATTGGAAGGAAAATTGCATTATCTACCTCATTCCGGTATACTTAATAAATCTAAAACTACTGCTTTAAGAGTCGTTTTCGAAGCTTCTTCTAATTTTCCATGTTTAAATTCATGTCTTTATAGTGGTCCTACTTTATTGACTGAACTTGGAAAAGTACTTTTAAAATTCATAATTAAATCTTTTGCAGTCAGTGCTGATATCGAGAAAGCCTTCCTTGGTATCAAACTGGCTGAGAAAGACAGAGACTCTGTAAGATTTCTTTGGTTTAAGAATCCAGGAGATATTAAGAGTCCTATAATTACTTATCGCTTTAAATCTGTTCTTTTTGGAGAAACCAGTTCACCATTTCTTCTTGCTGCTTGTCTAAAATATCATATATCTAGTCCTAATACAAAATATAAAGATGAACTTTTATCTCAACTTTATGTTGATAATGTATTTCGTACATTTAATAGTGAAGAACTTCGAGACTTTTTCTTGAAAACCGCTCTATATTTGATAGTGTTGGTTTAAATTTACGAGAATGGATCTCAAATTCTGAAGTTATGAACCAAAAGTTCAAAAACAAGGGTTTAGTGATCGATTCTTCTACTACTAAAATTTTATCATTGGAATGGAATTCGAAACAAAATACTATTACCTATCCAAATAAAAAGTTAGATGAAACAGCTCATACAAAAAGAACTATTTTAAGCAATTTAGCATCTTTATTTGATCCTTGTGGCATTTTAAGCCCAATTGCGATAAAAGGTAAAGTTCTACTCCTGAAAATATGGTCAGGTGGAGTGAATTGGGATCAACACATTTCAGACTCTTTACAACAAGAATACAACAAAATTGTCTTGTTACTAAACGAGTCTCAATCTCTTATTTTACCTCGAAAATTAATTTATTCTAATAATGTAGAATTACATGCATTTTCAGATTCACGCCAATCTGTATATTCAAGTGTTGTTTATGTAGTCTCTCATTTTAAATCTCAAACTTATGCAAACAAATTAATTGCAAAATCTAAAGTTTCTCCAATAAAACAGTTAACCATTCCTAGACTTGAACTCATGAGTGTTCCTTTGTCTTCCCGTCTAATAAAGAACGTGAAAGACACACTTAAAAATCTTTTAAATATTGAAAGCATCCATGTGTGGTCTGATAATCAAGCTACACTGCAATGGATACATACTACTAAACCTCTTCCTGTGTTCAATCAGAACAGAGTAGGTGAGATTCGGAAAAATCTTCCTGATGTAAATTATCATTATGTGCCTACGAAAGACAATCCAGCAGATGGAGCTTGTCGAGGTGCAAATATTAAATATCTTTTTCCTGATTTTTATTTAAAAGGTCCTTCCTGGAAAACTAACAAAAATCAGTGGCCGGAATGGATTTAAAGTCCAACCTATTTAGAGTCAAATAATTTAATCAATATTTCTAATATTAATGTAAATAATAATACAAATGAATTTAAAATCGATAATTTATTTAATCTTGAAGATTATTCTTCATTAAATAAAGTATATCGAATAACTGCATTAGTTATGAGATTTATCACAATTTTTAAAAATTCTTGCAAGAAACTACCTCTAATTAAATCTTCTTAAAACCTCTCTTTTCTCACAATTTCACCATTGATGAAATGAGCAAAGCAGAGACTTTCTGGATTCAAAATGTTCAACAACAACATTGTGAACCAGAAATATCTTGTTTAAAATTCAATTCTTCTCTTACTCAAACTACCAAACTCTTCAGTTTAAGATTGGTAGAAAACATTTTAAGATGTAATCTCAGATTACATAATTCCTCTCTCCTATATGAAACTAAATATCCTATATTTTTACCTTGTAAATCCTTCTTTGTAAATTTACTTGTATGGAAGTATCATAACAATTATCATCATTTTGATATTTCAGAAATGATTAATATTATTAGACAGAAATTTTATTTTCCTCGTATACGACAAACATTGAGGAAAATATTACGGTCTTGTGTACTTTCCAAAAGATTACAAGCCATACATTAAACCTGACCCTCTAGCTTCACTACCTAAAGTTCGTGTAACCGAAAGTGACCCATTTACTACTATTGGAGTGGACTTAACCGGTAGTTTTAATGTCAAATTTTCAAAAAATAATAATAAAAAGTGTCATATTGTTTTTTTTCCTGTGCTGTATATCGGACGGTACATCTTGAACTTGTATTTGACAATGGAGTTGAATCTTTCTTATTAGCTTTTCGTCGGTTTATAAACCTCCGAGGAAAACGATCTGTTTTATATTCTGATAATGCTTTAAACTTTAAAGGAGCTTCAGAATTTATAAAATATCTTACTACTTTGCCTTCTATTAAAGATTTTCTCTTAAAAAACTCCATAGTATGGAGATTTAACTCAGCTATCAGTAGTCATTATGGAGGCTTTTTGAACGCTTAATAGGCATATGTAAACTTCATTTAAAACGTACCTTGCAAAACTCTCTAGTCACATTTGACGAATTTAATACAGTTTTAACTGAAGTTGAAAATACTATGAATTCTCGACCATTAACATATGTAGGAGATGATCTACATGAGGAGGAAATTCTTACTCCTTCACATCTTTTGTATGGACATCTTCGCACAATTCCTATTCCTGAGGAAAACTTAGAATTTGATACCTATAACGATCCTAATAAACTTAGTAGAAGACATCGTTATTTACTTAATTTTATTCTTATGTTTCAACAACGTTGGAAAAGGACTACCTTTTACACCTTCGACAAACTATAAATAATTTTAATCGTCCTAAAATACAACTCGGAAAAATTGTACTAATAGAAGGTGATAATTCACGTTTAAAGTGGAAGTTCGGAAAAGTTATTGATCTCCATACTTCCCCTGACGGTTTTATAAGACCTCCTTCTCTTAAAACTAACACTAGAATAATTACTAGAGCGATCATTCATTTATATCCCTTGGAAATTTATTCAAATTCGCATACTTCCTCCATTGAGGAAACTTCTGCCCATTAACCTCTCTTCATAGACCTACTCGTCAAGCAAAAATTGCTGCGAGACAAAAAATTAGAAATATACTTAAAGAAGACAAATGTTTGCAAATTTATATTTACTGAATTTATATATCTAAGTTTGACCTTAGCTAAAATCTGACATTCCTCACTTATCCTATTGACTGTAATATAATTTTTTATTTATATACTTTTCCTCTCCTCTAATAAGTTAAATGAATAAGAAATAATCTTTTATTTATGTATATATATTTTTTTAGTTCCAACCTGTTTGTTGAAAATCATTAAATAACTTATTACTTAACCCTAGAACACGGTTGCCTTTTTTTGTCACACAAACACTGTCGGGGGTGTTTTGTACCCCATTTTCAAAGCTCCAAAAATTTTATATTTTTTCAAAATAACCTTAAATTATGAATACGATAGTGAAATTTAATATATTTTCTAAGATAATAATGTATAATATTTCTCCCTTTTCTCCAAAAAAAATTTTAAAGGGTAAAATGCCAAAACACTCAAAATCAAAATTTTAATTAAAAAAATGAAAACATTGGTATAAAAATGTATATTAAAATTTTCCTTTGTGATTTTATTTTTTATGCACGTAATATGTTGTTGCCTATGGTAAGTTTCGTCTTTCTGGAAAGTTTTAAGGATTTTGGTAGAATAAGACCCGAGTTGGGAGAGGACAAAAATGATCAATATTTCGATGAAAAAAAAAAAACTGATTTTATGAAATTATAAAATTTTACAATTATTTACATTAGGAAACACTAACATATATATATATATATATATATATATATATATATATATATATATATATATATATATATATATATATATATATATATATATATATATATATATATATATATATATATATATATATATATATATTAAAAATTCACATATACCTAGGATCCCCAAGTGGGATCGAACCGGCGCCTTCAAGCACGTGAGTCAATCACTCTACCGTTTCAGCCACGGTAGACGGCCATCAATATATATATATATATATATATATATATATATATATATATATATATATATATATATATATATATATATATATATTGATTCCATATTTTGATGGCTTATTTGGAATGTACATTCTGAAAGGACAGTTCCCTCTAAGCGACAGCAGCTGTTCATCTACAGTTTTGTTTTCATTTGGAATACACATTTTTCCGCAGTTTGTTATGAAGATGTCCCAAATGCTTCTAATGGAAGCAAACCTATCAATCTCCTGCCTTGCTACCCTTGTGTTCGAGTCATCGAATCGGAGAGTGTTTATCAGGAAGGCGAAGCGTTCCTCGGACATCCCAGCACGGTACAGAGATGGACCTGAAATTGGATTCCACATTTCTGTGGTACTCAAATGACTGTCTTTCTGACAACCACTAAATATTAGCAACCCTAAAAGTGCTTTTATTTCAGAAAACTCTGTTTCAAAAAATGCTTTCTTATCTGTGGAATAATTCTGCAACCATAGTCGAATTCTCTGGTTTGTCCAGTTAAAAGTCTCTAAAATTATGGTGTCATCAAAAAGAAACTGAAAGCATTTTTCAGGAGTTGTTGCACTTCGTGCTTGCAATGTTGGGCCAGGAGTAAAAGGGGGAATGATGTTCCTTTGACCTATTCTAGTTTCAAGATTTTTCTGTGGACGACAACTCCACCTAAACCCCGAAGTGCTGGACAATGTACTGGTGCAAAACTGCATTATGGATGGTACATTTTCTTCGTCAATAATAAGGTTACGGTGTCTTCTTGGTCTAACAGAAGAGGTAGAAGGAACAGATGGAGCAGTAGTTGCAAGAGTTTGAGGAATATCAGAGGCAGATGGAATTGGCTCATTCTCTTCAGCACTGCTGGTAATAGGCATCGGTGATAGGTTTGAATTTTGTGTGGGAGTTGATGTGCGTCGTACC
>SEYY01011633.1:5000-23755 GCA_009176605.1 Armadillidium nasatum | reverse complement strand
ATATATATATATATATATATATATATATATATATATATATATTAGGATACCATTGAAATAAAAAATAAACCTCTTCATAAAAAAAAAAATTTGGACATTGTTATTAAATTAATTTTCTTCATGATATATAAGAAAACAATTTTTGGCATTATTAACGCATAGGTGCACTCTACAAGCTCTGCAAATTGAATATGGGCGAGACTGAATTTTATTTGCAGAACATACTTCGCATCTTCCCCTACTTTCAACGAAAATTGGCCAATGGGTCCCTTTGTTGCTTAATCTTACATCGTGAGGTACAGAATATGAAATTTTCCTCCTCTTGTTTGAATGATGCTTTACAATGCCTTTAGAAACGAGTCCCATTGCCAAGTTCCTTCTAAAGTCTATTAATGGAATCTTGGCATTAACATCACAGTAAATTACATAAGCATTAATTATTGCCATGTCTATTAATCCAAAAAAACAACCTGTGCCACCATTTCCTGCTTTTCCTATCAATTCCATAAAGACAACGAATCATGTCGTGCTTATCTATACCTCCCATGAATTTATTGTAATCTTGAACTACTTGCGGACATGGAACAACAATCTTTGTTCCATCTCTGATTGTCCTTGCCACCGTTGTTTTTTCTATACCGTGATAGTTTGATACAAGATAAACAGATTTTGAGTCTTTCCACTTATAAACAGAGATCCCTTGATCTGTGGAACGGTAATCAAACTGACCTCTTTCAAGATTGGAATCCACTTCCAAGGTAGGAAAATCTTTCCGTGTTGACCGAATTGTTCCACAGGCATATGTATTTTCGACTTTTAGTTTTTCCATCAATGGAATAGATGAAAAGTAGTTATCAAAAAACAATTTATAACCCTTACCTAAATAATCTTTAGAAAGACTTAACACAACGCTTCCTCCTAATCCATACCTCTTTTTATTATCATCCTCGTCACCATCTTTCTTGCCTGTGTAGATTTCAAATTTAGAGATATAACCTGAAGAGTCGCCTAAACACCATATTTTGTAGCCACGCTTTATTGGTTTCATAGGGTTATACTGTTTCATTGAACTTCGGCCTTTGAAAAGTATAATAGATTCATCAACACAAAGTTCTCTCTTTGGAGAATATAAATTTTTAAATTTTTCATTTAACATTAACAGTAATGGGGAAATTTTATACAATTTTTCCCCACGGTGATCTTTGATTTTTGAGTTGTCATTTACATGCAGGTACCCTAAAATATTTGAAAACCTATCCCTTGTCATTTGACTAGAAACAAATTGATTTTTCAAATCTTCTGAAGTTGACCAATAATTTTTATACGATGGGATCACTACGTATCCCATGTATATATTTATTCCTATAAATACGTACATTTCATCTAAACATATATTTAAATTGAAAAAATTTTGTGTAGCATATAAATTGCTTTGAAAGCAAATATGCTCTATCAGTGCTTCGTCAAAAAATTTCAAGAAGAAATCTGTAGCGGTTTTACAGTTCGTAAAATGAGCCTCTATATGACCCTGATGAATTGAAAAGTCATTTACTTTTGAAGCCTCCTCCTTTTTCTTCCATTTACGTTTAACTTTTCTGAATGTTTCTTCTTCAGTTTCATTTATTTGATTTTGTTGGCCTGAGGAAGTATTTTGTTCATCACTGCTATTAAGAATAATAATGCACCTGGATTTTTCGTTTTGCTGAATAGGATCATATTCTTCAACAGATTCCTCACCTAAGGCTTTAGATAACGGATCCTTTGAACAGCTCTCATCCTCAGAGTCACTTTCTTGGTCCGTTTCCTCTTCAAAATCAGAAGGGATTTCACACAAAAGAGCCTCAAGAGTTGCATCATTTTGAATCGGCTTTCTTCGATGGGTACTCATCTACGGATATATATATATATATATATATATATATATATATATATATATATATATATATATATATATATATATATATATATATATATATATATATATATATATATATATATATATATATATATATATATTCGTGGTGTCACGGTTGTGAATTTTTTGACGTCCGTGGATGCGCGTTTCCTTGGAATCACTTATATATTATATATATATATATATATATATATATATATATATATATATATATATATATATATATATTTATTATATTTTTTGATATATATATATATATATATATATATATATATATATATATATATATATATATATATATATATATATATATATATATATATATATATATATATATATATATATATATATATATATATATATATATATATATATATATATATATATATATATATAGAGGAGAGAGAGAGAGAGAGAGAGAGAGAGAGAGAGAGAGAGAGAGAGAGAGAGAGAGAGAGAGAGAGAGAGAGAGAGAGAGAGAGAGAGAGAGAGAGCGCATTAAATATATTATATATATATATATATATATATATATATATATATATATATATATATATATATATATATATATATATATATATATATATATATATATATATAAGATTATTTAATAAAAAAAAACATCTAAAAATTAAAATCAAATATAATAGTTTCCCTTGAAAAATGGAAATTTGGCAACGCCCAGTCTGAGGGTACATTGAAGAGCCAGTAACAAAATAATAGAAAATAAATAAAAAATAATTCAATTTGAATTCAATTTTAGTATTAAATTAATCTATATACAATTATCTAAAAACTAATATAATTAAAATATCAGAACTTACCTTCAAACACTATAAAAAGTTTATCCAAAAACGAAGTACAGTTTGAGAGAAGGCCTTGGAGCATGATCTGAAGAAACCGCATAATATTGTTTACATTTCTAAAAGAAGATGCCAGATATCAGCAGAAAATGAAAATATCATCCTTTCTTGAGCGTACCGTTAGCAAATAAGAATGTAATAAGTAAAATTTTAAATTTTACAGTCTTTTTAAAAGACATTACAATAAAGTACCGTTAGTCCTGAAAATAGAAAAAAGTACAATGTACTTCATTTTTCAATGGACATTGTAGTTGTTATCTTGTAATTATTATAAGTGCCAACAGTTTGGCAGAGCTTGAGACATAGTTCTAGCTCCAAAGAACATAGGGAGTGGTCTGCAATAGTTATGATGCAAGAATTATTGCAATTTTGCAGAAAACATGTAAATTCTGTTGCTATGCAGCTCTTGTTAAAAACAAGATGGGTTTTTTTTAGAAAGAGTCCAAAAGACCAAGTAGCCAAAAAAGTTTTAGCTACAAATTATTTTTAAGTTTATTTATTTTTAACTTTATTTTAAAGTCAGATTTAAAAATCAAATTTTATTAATAATAATATAATGTAAATACAATGGCCACAGAAAAATAAAAAAAATATAAAAATATATATAAAAAAAGGAAGAGAAATTTTTTTTTTTTTTAAATTTCTTCACTTTTTTTATAAAATTAAAATTGGAAGGCACTTTGTCAACATTTTCCTTCCAAGGAAGTTTTACATAATAGTGTTTGTTTTTGTAAACAATATTGTCATTAAATTCAGACACTTGCAAGACATCAGCTTTAGCCATATCTTCCTCAATATTTTTAATCCCTAGGCTTTCAAGAGTAAATAAATTATCAAGTCCATGTTCCACTTCACTGTCATCAAAAATACTCATTAAAGGATTGAAATATGAAATGGAAGGGCTTAAGACTTGATTAACCAAAGAGGAACGGACAACATTTTCACAAGATACTCCTGTTCCATTAGTTAAGGAGTTTAATTTAGCAATTTGGTCAGAAAAAAGAAAATTTTTAATATCCCCAAAGGGGACAGTATCTTGGCCAATTTTAAAACATGCGCCATTCATGCATTTTTCAAACTTAAAGGGGGGCAAATATTGTAATAAATCAATACCAATTAACGCATTTAACTCAACACATTCGTTATAATTATGCAGTGCATTAATTTTATACCCAAGTTTATTCAAGTTTTCATAAACAACCTTTAAACCTGGTATCTCAAATTTAATATCAAAGGATTCATCTAAAAGCAAAGAAAAGGGAAATTGTTTTCTACCAGGTAAATCTATATCAAAAGAGCTAAGAAAGAAGGATTTTTCTTTAGAAGCAACAAAACTATGCACATCATAATTGACACTATGTAGGGATTTTAAATCTAACAATTGTTTAGCTGCTTTAGAGCTAACATAACTTCGTTGGGAACCCGAGTCGATCAAGGCTAATACTTTACATTGTTTACCTCTATGATGTAAAATAATTTCTATAAAAGGACAGAAGATAGTTTTGTTCCCCATTACTATAGTTAATACAAAGGTGTGACATAGTTTGACCATCATTCTTTTTAGAATGCCCCTTCTCACATAAAGCAGATATGTGGGTATGAAGGTTACAGTACATGCAGGCGTCCTCTAGAAAGTTATCATGATGACCAGGACAATCTTCTGTCGCATGCTTAGCACTAGAGCAAAATCTACAAATATTTAACTGATCACAGTGAAACAGCCTAGATTCAAGGTCCGGGTAAGTCGGACATTTATTCATTGTATAACTAGCACCACTACAAAATTTACAAGGGAAAGCACGATTGGATGAATTAGTTTTACTATGAGCATAATTAGATCTGGAAGACTTTTGGGTGGTCTTAAAGTTTTCTAGGGTAGCTTTATTTTCACTATTACGGGAAAATTTATCATTACTACCTTTACTTTGGCTACTACTATTATTAGCAAATTTATTATACTTATGACCATTATTGTTATTCCTACTATTACCATTATTATAAGGCTTACCAAATCTATTATTCTTAAAGTTACTATTATCATGCTTAGGCTGATGCTGTGGTCTTTGCCCTACCTCCAAGTGTTTAAGTAAAGTGGGAGAATATTCAAAAACTTCTAGGATACTAGGGTAATTGTTTTGAACTTTTTCAATAAGCGCATTCTTGAATTTTGGAGGTAACTTATAAATTATGAATGAACTGGTCATTTTAAAACCGGGTGTCTCGGGTACAAGAAAATCAAAACCATATGACTTAAGGTCATAGGTCAAAACTTTCATTTCATTAAGATAACCCTTCAAAGCTGCTAGATTATTTTCTGGTGGGGCACGGATTTCATATAACTGTTGAAAAATCTTCTCAACAATAAATTCTTTACCAAGGTACTCCGATTTCAAAATATCTAACGCAACTTTATAATTCGGTCCTTCAGGACTAAGATGCTTAACCATATCATAAGCTGTATGGCCTAAATTACTAATTAAATGAATAAGTTTTTCTTCATCAGAATAAACAGCATTAGTATCAATAAGGGCATTAAATTTCGCTAAGAATCGAGAGAAAGCTAACTTGTCATCCTCATCTCCTTCAAATCTACCTATATGTATAGAGGGTTCTTTAGAACTCCTATATAAACTTAAATTAGGCCTAGCCCTATCAGGAGTGTTAGCACTACTATTTTCAGTGGGGTTTACTAAGGGAGAAACGGATTCTTCGCCAGAAACGGAAGGAGTTACTGACTTCGCTAGATTAGCCGCTATTAAACAAATTTTGTCCTCAGTATCAATTTTAAACTGAAATGACGTATCACGATCACTAACGCAAAGTTCACGCAATGAATCAAACTTATTTATATTGGACAATATATTTTTATCTAATTTTTCTAAGGATTTAAGATAACTTTTTACTTCAGCTATTTTTTCTTTTATAAATGACTCGCTCGCACCAGTTTCAAATTTATTTAATATCAACCTCACACGATTTTTTAAATCTTCTCTTTCATTAATAAATGAACGGTTCAAAGACTGGTACTCTTCCATTTCAGACATTTTAAATGATACTTTAAAGTTAAGCAATTAATGAAAACGCTTTAAAAGTTAAATTTCAATTTAAACGATACTCTAAAAGTTTAGGAAATTAAGAAATACAAAGTGAGTAACAATGTAAACTAAAAGGCTAATAAACGATCGGTCCAATTCCTTCAAAAAACACGAAACCTTTTTTTAAGAAAAGTTATTCGGATTTACTTTTTTAAAAGAAATTCTGAAGAAACTATTTGACAGTAATGTGACTGTTTGTCCTATATTTTAAGTAAAGCAAACCAAATATTAAGATATATTAGCCTAAAGAAAATAGTAATTATAAACAATAAAAATCTAAAGTTACTCACCGAATATTAAAATGAGCTTCAAGCCAAATTCAATTTATATATATAACTTTTAGGTTTTTTTTCCTTAAAAAAGTTCTTTTAGGAAGTAGCGCCTTATGAACGTTAAAGACTATATTTAAATTAGTAAGTATTTAATAGACAAATGGAACCTTTCTTAACAGAACAATTGCCATTCAAACATCAGGGCAAAAATTCTAACTCCAGCTACAAATTAGAACTTTAATACAGGTAAATGTCAAAGTAAGTCAGATTTTTAAACCCTATAGAATGCCTAACAAGTCTACTCCTTTGCTAATAATTAAAATCAAACAATACAAATTTATAAAGGGTAGACTGTCTAAAGTCAGTTCCAAAATAATTTCAGAGCCTGAACCTTGTGTCCTAATATCTAAAGACAATTAATATTCAAAGAAAGGTTATTAAATTTGTTAAATACATTACGTTTCTGGAAGATCTTGTCGATGTGGGCGATATTATTTTTAAAACACTTACATTTCAATTTTTTTACTAACGTGTTCAGAGTTATAAGAGCAAGTGCCGGCCTAACTGCTTCAAAAAAGCCTCCAACATTTTTTTGTTTCCATTCAAAAAGGGAACCTAGCTTTAGGGAAATTTTGATACTTCAAAAATAAACCAGAGTTTTATATTTCACTAAGAGGCAAAAATATAAAAACCATAAACAGGTTGTATCTTTTAAAGCAAAATGTAAGGAATTCCCAATATATATATATATATATATATATATATATATATATATATATATATATATATATATATATATATATATATATATATATATATATATATATATATATATATATATATATATATATATATATATATATATATATATATATATATATATATATATATATATATATATATATATATATATATATATATATATATATATATATAAATATATATAATATAAATATATAATATATATATATATATATATATATATATATATATATATATATATATATATATATATATATATATATATATATATATATATATATATATATATATATATATATATATATATATATATATATATATATATATATATATATATATATATATATATATATATATATATATATATATATATATATATATATATATATATATATATATATATATATATATATATATATATATATATATATTAATAAAAATAATAATTTTTAAATAATGTAGTTAAATGATACAAGTTTGATACATAGCAATAAAATAACAATGATATGTATAAATACAGGTTATTTTGAAATCTGTTGAATCACTTATGAATCAGAATTTTTTTTTTTTTTTGTACTTTAAAACTTTTATTATACAAAATCTATAATTTTCTGAAATATATTCAGAGAAAATGCATGTAATCATTCATTTAAGTGAATGTGCTATTCTACTCAGTCCTTATATTTAAATAAACCTCAATTAAATTTTTATCAAATTTTCTTAACCTAAAATTTCATTACTTTTGACCTCTTTACAAATTTTAGGCAACCCAGTTCGAAACTCCGGCTCCGGCATAATTCCAGCCCCGGTCGGTTCCTATATATATATATATATATTATATATATATAATATATATATATATATATATATATATATATATATATATATATATATATATATATATATATTATATATATATATATATATATATATATTAAAGTTCCTAAGAAATGTCCCAACAGCACTGTCATTCAATTTAAAAGATCCTTGTTCCGCTGTCGCCTAATTAAAGGTTTGGTATATTGAAAGCAAAGTTTAGTAATAAATAATAAGTCAGACCCGCAGAGTGTATAGGGCAAAGTAACATGATAGAAAATGATGAGTCTAAACTAGATTTATTTACTATAAATATCAAAGGGTAGCGTAATGAACGAGCGAAGCCGCTTCGGAGAAGTTTCGTGGATTCATATAAGTATTTACAAAATATTATTTGTGTTACACAGACAATCATTAATATGCATCGTCTAAAAAAAATAAACGTAAACCTTTAACAAATATTTACACAAATCTATTCTTTAAAGAGCAATAGATAAAACCTTTAAAAAAAGTTTTAACATCTATTTTAATAGTTGCAAGATTAGGCAACCTGAACCGCCTGACACTCTTTCCTGAGGCTATTTTGAGGGATCATAGTCTTTTCAGTACTTTTTAAGGGTTGTCAAGCACCTTTTCACCCTAAAAGTTGCTAAATCTGACAACTAAACCGATTTGAAACTCTATCTTGAATCCATTTGGGGCCAACATCGGCCGATATGTCAGCATATTGGTCGATCACCTAAAAAACGATATATCGAAAAATGTTTTTTTCGAACAAATATCGATAAAATATCAATATTAGGAAATATCGGTAGGTCAAAAATATCGATAGCAATATAGGTACCAGCCGATATAACCACCGATATATCGGTATATCGATTGATATTCCGATGATTTTTCCGGTTTTTGATCACCATCATTTTCACCAAACCAATCCTTCAGCTACTTCACCAAACCCAGCTTTATCATTTCAAGAAAACCATAACTTATCTTTTGTACGTCTCATCCTTACTATTTTCACCTAACCAATCCCTCACCCACTTCCCCAATCTCATCTTTACCAATTTAGGAAACTCATAACTCATCTTTAGAATTCCTCATCACTACCATTTTCACCAACCCATTAATTCAGCTACTTCATCAAACCCAGCGTAACCATTTCAAGAAATCCATAACTTAGCTTTAGAACTCCTCATCACTTCCATTTTCACCATCCCAATCCTTCAGCTACTACACTAAACCCATCTTCTTGTTTAAAGTATCGATCTATACCCCTCATTCTAATGCAGAATTCTTATTTATATCAACCAAAGTTCATTCATTTTCCTTAACACGCAACAAAAACACCTAAGTTCATTTGGCTAAAACACAAAAGCACTTAAATTCAATGGATTTAAACTTAAAAACATCTAAATACATTGGCTCAAAACCTAAAAACACTGAAATTCAAAAACATAAGACACAAAACACTCAACTTCCATGACTTTATACACAAAAACACTAAATTCAAAGACATAAAACACTTAATTTCCGTGACTTGATACAAAAAAAACAAAAAAACAAAAAAACAAAAAACAAAAAAACAGCGACATAAAACAACAAAAAAAACATAAATTTTAATGACTTAAAGCAAAAAACATCTAAACTCGATGACTTTAAACATAAAAATACATAATTCAATGTCTTAATTAGGAAAAACTTAGAAAAAATTACTCATGAAAATAAACTTAAGAGAAACTTACTTAGAATAGTATTCTAAGTAAGTTTCTCTTAAGTTTATTTTCATGAGTAATTTTTTTCATGAGTAATTAGGAAAATCGACTTAGAAAAATTTACTTAGAAAAATTACTTAGAATAATTTACATAGGAAATTCAACTTAGGAAAAACTTGATTAGGAAAATCCCATCATTAAAACTTGCTAAGAAAAAGTTACTTTGGAAAATTCAATTTAGGATAAACTAACTTAGAAAATTACACAGGAAAACTTACTTAGGAAAAAAATTACTTAGGAAAAACTTGCTTAGAAAAATTACTTAGGAAGAATCAATTTAGGAAAAACTTACTTAGAAACTTACTTAGGAAAATTTACTTAGGGAAAACTTAGAGTAATTTACTTAGGAAAATCAACTTAAAAAATTACTTAGCAAAAATTACTTAGAACAATTTACTTATGAAATTCAATTTAGGAAAAACTTACTTAGTAAAATTAACTTGGGAAACACTTACTTAGAAAAATAATTAGGAAAAATCAATTTTGGGAAAACTTACCTAGAAAAATTACTTAGGAAAATTTCTTAAGAAAAACTTTAAAAGATTACTTAGGAATAAATTAGAAAAATTACTCAGGAAAATTAACTTAGGAAAATTTATTTAGAATAATTTACTTAGGAAAAATTACTTAGATTAATTTATTTATGAAATTCAACTTAGGAAAAACTTGCTTAGGAAAATCAACTTAGAAAAAACTTACTTAGAAAAATTATTTAGGAGAAACTTAGAAAAAATTACTCATGAAAATAAACTTAAGAGAAACTTACTTAGAATACTTTACTTAGAAAAATCAACTTATAAAATTTACTTAGGAAAAATTTCTTTGAATAATTTCTTAGGAAAAACTAACTTAGGAAAATCAACTGTGGAAAACTTGCTTAGAAAAGTTACTTAGGAAGAATCAATTTAGGAAAAACTTACTTAGAAAATTACTTAGGAAAATTTACTTAGGAAAAATTATCTGGTAAAAACTTAGAATAATTTACTTAGGAAAATCATCTTAGAATAATTCATTTAAGAAAAGCAACTTAGAAAATTTGCTTAGGAAAAATTACTTAGAATAATTTACTTAGGAAATTCATCTTTGGAAAAACTTACTTCGAAATATTAGTTAGGAAAAATTAATTTAGAAAAAACTTACCTAGAAATTTCTTAGGAAAACTTAGAAAAATTACTTAGGAGTAAATTAGAAAAATTACTAAGAAAAATTAACTTAGGAAAAATTTACAAAGAATAATTTGCTTAAAAAAATCAACTTAGAAAATTTACTTAGGAAAAATTACTTGGAATAATTTACTTAGGAAATTCAACTTGGGAAAAACTTATTTAGGAAAATCAACTTAGAAAATCTTAGAAAAATTAGTTAGGAAAAATCAATTTAGGAAAAACTTACCTTGAAAAATTTCGTTGGAAAACTTAATTAAGAAAATTACTTAGGAAAAACTTAGAAAAATTACTTAGGATTAAATTAGAAAAATTTCTAATAAATATTAACTTAGGAAAAACTTACTAAGAATAATTTACTTAAGAAAATCAACTTAGAAAATTTACTTAGGAAAAATTACTTAGAATAATTTACTTACGAAAAAATACTTAGAATAATTTACTTACGAAAAACTTACTCAGGAAAATCCAATTTAGGAAAACTTACTTAGAAAATTACTTAGGAAAACTTACTTAAGAAAATTACTTACGAAAAACATGAAAATTACTCAGAAAATTACTTTAAAAAAACTTACTTAGAATAATTTACTTAGGAAAATTATCTTAGAAAATTTTCTTAGGAAAAATTACTTAAGAAAATTTACTTAGAAAAATTTTAAAAGATTAAATAAATTTAGGAAAACTTACTCAGGAAAATCAACTTGGAACAATTTACTTAGGAAATTCAACTTTGGAAAAACTTACTTAGAAAAAAAATTACCTGGGAAATTTAATTCTGGAAAAACTTACTTAGAAAAAAATTACTTAGGAAGTTAGGAAAAACTAAGGAAAATTTCTTAGAATAATTTACTTAGGAAAATCAACTTAGAAAATTTACTTAGAAAAATTAGAATAATCTACATAGAAAAACTACTTAGAAAAATCTACGTAGAAAAACTACTTTGAATAACTTAGTTAGGAAAATCAACTTAGAAAATTTACATAGAAAAACTTACTTAGGGGAATTACTTATGAAAAACTTACTTAGGAAAATCAACTTAGATTAATTTACTTATGAAATTCAACTTTATTCAAGTGGTAGAAGACTAAAGGAAAACTTTACTTAGGAAATTTAACTTAGGAAAAACTTGGAAAAAACTACTCAGGAATATCAACTTACTAAGCAATTTTCCTAATTAAGTTTTGCTAAGTAATTTTCTAGATAAGTTTTTCCTAAATTGATTTTTCCTAAGTAATTTTTCTCGTAGATTCTTCAAAGTAAGTTTTTCCTAAATTGATTTTTCCTAAGTAATTTTTCTAATCAAGTTTTTCCTAAGTTGATTTTGCCAAGTAAGTATTTTCTAAGTTTAATTTCCTAAGTAAATTATTCTAAGTAATGTTTTCTAAGTAATTTTCTGAGCATGACATTTGTAATTTGATTATGCAAAATGTAAAGTGCAATTGAAAATTAGAGACATAGTATGCTAAGGAGACATAAGGTATGGGTATAGAAAATAAGAAAGTTGGGATGTACATAAATTTAAGAACGGTTATTGGTTGAGAGAGTAGGATTATGAAGTGGTAGAAGATTTCGAAAATTAAAATGGAGAAAGTTAATGAACTTAAGAACGAAGAAAAGTTTAGGAAATGTAAGAAATAATGAGTGGTAATATTAATTGTTCCTTTCTTTGTGCACATATGTGTGTGTGCGTGTGTGTATGTGTGTATGAGCCTGTTTGATGCCAAGTGTTTTAACCTTTTGAATAAATTTAAGTGTTTAAAATCATTGAGTTAGGTATTTTTATGTTTTGAGTCATCGAGATTAGGTGTTTTTAGCTTTAAGTCATTGAATTTATGTTCCTTTTTTGTGTTTAATGTCGTTGAGTTTAAGTGTTTTTGTGTATCAAGTCATGGAAGTTGAGTGTTTTATGTTTTTTGTTTTTGAATTTAAGTGTTTTTAGGTTTTGAGTCATTGAATTTAGGTGCTTTTAAGTTTAAAGTCATTGAATTTAAGTGCTTTTTGTGGTTTATGTCGTTGAGTTTAAGTGTTTTTGTGTTTCAAGTCATGTAAGTTAAGTGTTTTTGCGTTTCAAGTCATGGAAGTTGAGTGTTTTGTTATTCATGTTATTGAATTTAACTTTTTAGGTTTTGAGGCATTGAATTTAGGTGTGTGTGTGTGTTTTTTTTTTTAAATGTAAAGCCATTGAATTTAGGTGTTTTTGTGTTTTAGGTCGTTGGGTTTAAGTGTTTTTGTGTACCAAGTCATGGAAATTAAGTGCTTTTGTGTATCAAGTCATGGAAGTTGAGTGTTTTGTGTACTAGGTTATTGAATTTAAGTGTTTTTAGGTTTTGAACCATTGAATTTAGGTGCTTTTGTGTTTTAGCCTAATGAACTTAAGTGTTTTTGTTGTGTCTTAGGGAAAATAATTGAACTTTGGGTGATATTAATAGGAATTCTGCCTTAAAATGAGGGGTATAGATCGATACTTTAAACAAGAAAGATGGGTTTAGCGTAGTAGCTGAAGGATTGGGATGGTGAAAATGGAAGTGATGAGGAGTTCTAAACTAAGTTATGGATTTCTTGAAATAGTTACGCTGAGTTTGGTGAAGTAGCTGATTTAATGGGTTGATGAAAATAATAGTGATGAGTTCTAAAGATAAGCTATGGGTTTACTAAAATGGTAAAGATGAGATTGGTGAAGTGGGTGAGGGATTAGTTAGGTGAAATGGTAAGGATGGGACGTTCAAAAGATAAGTTATGGTTTTCTTGAAATGATAAAGCTGAGTTTAGTGAAATAGCTGAAGAATTGACTTGGTGAAAATGATATTGATCAAAAGCCGGAAAAATCATAGGAATATCAATTGATATACCGATATATAGGACGTTTTATTGGCTGATACCTATATTGCTATCGATATTTTGGGCCTATCAATATTTTCCTAATTTCGATAATTTATCAATCTTTTGTTCGATATATCGATATTTTCCGATATATATTTTTGGATCGACCGATATGTTCACATATCGGCCGATGTTGGCCCCAAATGGATTCAGGAAAGCTCCAAATCGGTTTGGCTGCCAGATTTAGCAACTTTTAAGGTAAAAAGGTGGTTGACAACCCTTAAAAAGGGTCTGAAAACACTATAACCCTCAAAATAGCCACAGGAAAAATCGTGAGGCGATTCAGGTTGCTTGATTTTTTGAATTTTAGACTGAAAAGTAGCAAGATTTACATTCTTTTTTTTAAATTCCTAAAAAAAAAGCCCCAAGAATCGGAAGTTCAATCTCGAAATTTTCGATATATCGAAGGATTAATCGGTCGATTAATCGGATGGTCCTGAACGTGCGGTATATACTATTATATGTGTTTTTGATTTGTTTGTCGTTTTTTTTTGTAGTATTTTTATTTATTTTTTTAAATTTATTTTCTTTTTATAGTGTGTTTTCATTTTGTAGTTAATCGTTATTTGATTTAGTATAATGTTCGGGTTAATTAATATATATTATATATATATATATATATATATATATATATATATATATATATATATATATATATATATATATATATATATATATATATATATATATATATATATATATATATATATATATATATATATATATATATATATATATATATATATATATATATGCTAGACTGCAGTTTGATCTCGTTAAATATTTCAAAAACTACTAAACGTACGTTAAAAAATTATATTTTTGAAATCCTTGAAGAATTTTCATAAAGGAAAATTGGGCATTAAAAAAAAAAAACTTTTATAATTTTAATTAGTACGTAATTTATATTTTTTAAATACGTTTCACGACATCGTACTTCTGGCAGCGTCTCTTTTTCTGAGATTAATTTCGCAATTTTAGAGTAAAGTAAATTTCGTGATTGAATAAAAAATTTGTAAAATATGTGATAAATATATATATATATATATATATATATATATATATATATATATATATATATATATATATATATATATATATATATATATATATATATATATATATATATATGGTGTAATATGGCAGTAGGCTTGTATCCCACGGCAACATCCCAGCAATCAGTTAGGCCTGTATCCCACGGCAATCGTCGGTCGTCAGGTCATGATAAGTCGAACTAGGTTAGCTAAAAAACTAAATAATAATAATAATAAGGCCAGAACTTTCCTCAATTATCGTACACACACAATTTTTTTTACTTATTTTTTTATAATTTTCTTTATCATAATTCTTCAAGGATTCCAAAAATGTTATCCTTTTAACGTACGTTTAGTAGTTTTTGAAATATTTAACGAGATCAAAGTGCAGTCTAACCTATATATATATATTAGGGATGGAGTGAAGTATCGGTATCGGTATCGGTATCGGCAAGTATCGGCATATTTTCCGATACCAGTATCGGTATCGGTATCGGTATCGACCTTTTCAGTATCGGTATCGGTATCGGCAAAATTTTTGGATAAGAGTAAAGTATCGGTATCGGTATCGGTAGTAGTATCGGCATATTTTCCGATATCGATACCGGTATCGGTATCGGTATCTGGTAATTTTTAGGTATCGGTATCGGTATCGGTAAAAATTTTGGTATCGCTCCATCCCTAATATATATATATATATATATATATATATATATATATATATATATATATATATATATATATATATATATATATATATATATATATATATATATATATATATATATATATATATATATATATATATATATATATATATATATATATATATATATATATATATATATATATATATGAACCGACCGGGGCCCCGGCCCCGGCCCCGGCCAAAAATCAGGGAAAACCGGGGTTGCCGGCCGGGGTTAAAATGGCAAATTATACTTAAATTTTTTTTTTTTTTAAATTTTCAGCCGATTCTGCTGAAACTTTCAGTTATATAGATTTTTTACCGGTAAGAAAAGTCCATTTCTAGCGTTTTTCCGAGTCTATGACGGTTAAAAGTTTTTTTTTTTTTTTTTTTTTTTTTTTGAAATTTTACCCTTTTTTAATTGAATGGCGGTGCCAAACCACTTTTTAGAATGAGCTGAAAATTAGACTATTTATTAAAAATTAAATGGGATACAAAAGTCTCTAATAGACTTTTGTTCCCAGAGTTATAGAAAAAATGTTATAAGCCAAAAACTGACGAACTATAGAAAAAAAAATTTTTTTGAACTAAAAAAATCCACCTTTTCAGACAAAATTTTTTTAAAAAAATACAACTATGACATTTCCTATTTTTGGTGTGTATAGAGGAGGGGTGGGGCTACAAATTCCTCTATGTACTTTATTCTATGACATTCGTTGGTTTTGAGATATAGCCTTCAAAAAGGTCCATTTTTGGCCAAATTTCAAAAATTCCCAAAGTTTGAGAGGCTATATCTCGCTTCAAACAAAGAGCATTTAAATATGCACTAAATAAATATTGTTGCCCTGCCCTCTTCTAAACAATATTCACAAATAAAAAAAATAGTAGGTAGCGTTTTTTATAAATAATTTTTTCCTCCAGAAGGGTACGATTTTTGCAAATTTTTTTTCAAGTGCTTATATAACTTTTTTCTAGACGTGATATCAAAAACCTATTCCCACCAATGCAAGAAATTGGGCAAAGGTATTCAGCTAAATTTTCAGCTCATGTGGACCAGTGGTTTGATCCAGTTATTCATTTTTTTCAACTTTGGGTCCAAATAAGTTTCAAACCGTTATAGACTCAAAAAAAAATGCTCGAAATCAACTCAGAACTTCGTGAAAAAATTCACATACTTTGAAAATTTCAGCTCAATCAGTCAAATAATAAAAAAAAAATTTCAAACAAAATATAAGAAAATTAAGATTTTTTTTCTTTTCTATTTCTTTTGACCTCTCCTTTTCTGCTAGTGAATGTTCATCTTTGTGTTTTGATTTTAGATACTCCAAAAAGATTTGGTTGAAATTTTTTTACTTGTAGCACCCGGAGGTTCTCTTCTAATTTTCTGACTGCAGATGTTAACATTTAGCTATTTCGAGCCTATCCTGAAACATTGTAAAGTATTCAAATACTGCAGAAGCTGATCTTTTAGCCATATTGACTGAAAGTATAAACAAAATAATAATTTTTAAAAAATGCAGCTAAATGATACAAGTTTGATACATGGCAATAAAATAACAATGATATGTATAAATACAGGTTAAATTGATAATTTTATATCTTACATTTTTTCAAACTTTACCTTCGGGTCTTACTTAAGTAAACCTGTTGAACCACTATTATGAATTAAAATATATTTTTTTTTTAATTTTTGTGCTTTTTTTAAACTTTAACTATACAAAACTGTAATTTTTTGATTTTTTTTTTTGGAGAAAATGCATATAATCATTAATTTAAGTGAATGTTGGCTATTCTACTCCTTCCTTACAATTAAATAAACCTTATATCTAATTTTCTTAACCTTAAATTTCAGTGCTTTTGACCTCTTTACAAATTTTAGGAAACCCCGGCCAGAACCCCGGCCCCGGCCCCGGCCCCGGCCCCGGCCCCGGCCAAATTCCAACCCCGGTCGGCCCCTATATATATATATATATATATATATATATATATATATATATATATATATATATATATATATATATATATATATATATATATATATATATATATATATCCTCTGGTGGGCAAAGATCGGAGGCCTACGGAATTCCACTAGAATTGGGGAACGTTCGGAATCTGGTCGCTAACGGACAACGTGACGCGATACACGGCGTTTAAAAGTGTGCAAGTCAAAGGAAGTTGGAAAAATAGAAGAAGGGAGTGTGTTCCAGACTTTACCAGTAGAGTACATGTAAGATCGAGCATATCGGTTAAGTCTGGGGTCAGAGAGTTGGACAGAGAAAGGATGAGACTGTGTAGAAAGTCGAGTGGCACGAGCCCTTCTCAGTGGAGGAGGTATGCGATGTGAGCGTTCAGGAGAGCAATGTCCGTTGTAAAGGGATATTATAGTGGTTCAACAATTTGACGGGAAGAAAGAGACTGGAGAGAGTTAGTAAGAGCAGGAGAATTGATGAGACTAAAAGCCCTAGACTCCACCTTTTTGAGAAGAGCTGTATGTGTGGAACCACCCCAGATGTGAGAGGTGTATTCCATACAGGGGTGAACAACACCCCTACACAGAGCAAGCAACTGGGGTGGCGTAAAAAACCACGAAGGTGCCTCAGAACACCCAACCTCTTAGAAGCGTTTTTAGAGAGAGAAATAATGTGATCTTTCCAAGAAAGATCACGAGAAAAAGAAACACCTATAATATTCAGGACAGATGAAGGCTTGAGTTGAGTGCTTTCGAAGAAGATATCATAGTTATGGAAGATTGTGTCGAGTAGAAAGATGGAGGAATTGAGTTTTTGAGGCATTGAAAACGACCATGTTTTCTCTGCCCTAATTTGAAATATGAGTAAGATCAGAAGTCAGTTGCTCCAAGGCCATCCTTCTTGAATCTATCAACTGCTGTTGGGAGGGACGTCTTTTTCAAACTGAAAGGAATAAAGAAGGGTGGAGTCATTGGCATAGGAGTGTACAGGACATGAAGTAATAGAGAGAAGGTAATTGATGAAATTAGAAAAAGAGTTGGAGAAAGGACAGATCCTTGAGGAACACCACTATTTATAGATTTGTAAGAAGAACGGTGGCCGTCTACAACAGCTGCTATAGAACGACAGGAAAGGAAATTAGAGAGAAGGTCACAGAGAGAAGGATAGATCCCGAAAGAGGGAAGTTTGGAAATCAAAGCCTTGTGCCAGACTCTATCGAAAATTTTCGATATGTCTAGCGCCACAGCGAAAGATTCACCGAAACCCCGAAGAGCGGAAGGCCAAGAGTCAGAAAGTAGGGAAAAAGATCACCAGTAGAACGTTCTTTACGAAAGCTATACTGGCGATCAGAGATAAGATTAGAAGAATTAAGGTGGTTCCAAATTCGGAAAGGATAGATTCGGAAACTTTAGAAAGAACGGAGGTTAAAGAAATAGGACGATATTCAGAGGGCAGAGAGGGGTTCCTCTTCTTCGGCACAGGTTGAATGAGCGCACGTTCCAGCAAGAAGGGAAGGTCGAA
>SEYY01011632.1:27500-31551 GCA_009176605.1 Armadillidium nasatum | reverse complement strand
CCTGCTCTCACTAATTCTCTCCAATCTCTTTCTGCCCGTCGAAATGTTGCGTCACTCTCTCTCTACTATCGCTATTACAATGGACACTGCTCTTCTGAACTCTCTCGTCGCATACCTCCTCCATTAAGAAGGGCTCGTGCGACTCGTCTTTCTACACAGTCTCATCCTTTCTCTGTCCAACTCTCTGACCCCAGACTTAACCTCTATGCTCAATCTTACATTTACTCTACTGGTAAAGTCTGGAACACACTTCCTTCATCTACTTTCCCAACTACCTATGACTTAAGCACCTTTAAACGCCGTGTATCAGGTCATGTCGGCCTGTAAATTGACCATGTTTCCGACTTTCCTCCCAACTCTGGTGGAACAATGGTAGGCCTCTGGCCTTTGCCACCAGAGGAGAAATAAAAAAAAAAAAAAAAAAAAACAGTTGTTGTGCCCATGTCGGCGTTGCTTGACTTTAGTTGGTTGTTCCTGCAACCCAGGAGCACCCAGCAGAATGCCATAGTAGCCCCAATAGGGGTTCCAAGCACCCTCCTATGGATATATATATATATATATATATATATATATATATATATATATATATATATATATATATATATATATATATATATATATATATATATATATATATATATATATATATATATATATATTAGGAGCGGACTATGGTGTAGCAGCCACAGGATGAGCAAGACCAAATACCATTGGAGAAGGTAGAGACTACTATTAGAGGAATGAAAAATGGAAAAAGCCTTTGCTTGGACGGGCTACCTGCAGAAATATTCAAGAAAGGAAGACATCGAACAATGGATACTAAGACTGTTGCGTGGTTTTTGGAAGTAGAAGACGGTCCCCGGAGATTGGAAAAAGGCAATAATTTGCCCAATATTTAAAAAAAGGAGATAGGAGTTAATGTTCCAATTACAGAGGGATATCGCTTCAGTTCCATGCACTGAAGGTGTATGAGAAGGTTTTGGAGAAACGACTTAAAGCATGCTTGGAGGTTAGGCTGATGGAGGCTCAATATGGTTTCCAGGACGTTTCCGTCCTGGGAGGGGAACTACAGATCTGACGTTCGCTCTGAAGATGATGACTGAAAAGAGTTGAGAGTGGAATAGGGAGATCTACGTGGCCTTCATAGATTTGGAAAAGGCCTTCGATAGCTCACCACGCGAGAAGTTGTGGGAAACTCTTGCAGACCAGCCCTATGAAATACCATAAAACTAGTGCGAGTGGTCCGTAGTCCAGTGAGAGTGCTGTCAGAACGGCCCACGGCTTTGGTGAATGATTTATAGTGGACACCGGAGTGAGACAGAGTGGGGTCCTGTCCCCCCTGTTATTCATCTTGTGCATGGATAAGTGTATGCGAGAGGTGGATGAAGTTGAGGATTTGAGAGTGGCGATAGCGTATGCAGACGATGTGGCAATAGTGACTAGAGATAGAGATATGTTACAGAGAGCACTGGGGAGATGGGTGGTGGTGCTGTATAGAGAGGGTTTGAGGATAAATAAGGAAAAGACGGAGACGATGAAGATTACGAGTTTAACATCGAACTTAAAGGTACCAGAATAAGGGAGGTGGAAAGGTTTAAATATCTGGGAGTTACCGTGAGTGCCAACGGCGAGATGGGAGGGGAAATAGAAGAAAGAATAAGCTGTTTCACAAAGGGGGTGAGACAATTATACCTCCTGCTGAAGAACAGACATGTCCCGAAGAAGTTCAAGATCTTAATATATACATCAATTCTCCTCCTGATTCTGCTGTATGGTTGGGAGACCTGGACCCTTACGACGAAAACGAGAAATAGGATCGTGATCTCAGAGATGAGAGTGCTGAGGATTGTGGCTGGAACAACGGTGGGAGCTACGAAGAAACGATGAGATAAGGGGGAAATTGAGAATGGAATTACATATATACAGCAATTGAAATAGTATGACCATGTGAGGAGGATGGATGAAGAGAGGTACTCTGCCAAATTCTACAACTGGTTCCCGCAGGGTAGAAGACCTGTAGGAAAACCACGGAAAAGATGGAAGGACGGAATTGCGGCTGCTATGGAGAGAAGGGGACGATCTATTGAGAGGTGGAAGATATGAGATTATACCATGACAGGTCGGTGTGGAAGAGCTTCGTAAACAACAGGTTGTTGCCCTACCGACGACACATGATATATATATATATATATATATATATATATATATATATATATATATATATATATATATATATATATATATATATATATATATATATATATATATATATATATATATATATATATATATATATATATATATATATATATATTTTTTTTTTTTTTTTTTTTTTTTTTGTGGGGTAAAATTGCATGGGGCCCTATGGTAATCCATTGGTTTTATCATATAGCCCTTTGAATATATATATATATATATATATATATATATATATATATATATATATATATATATATATATATATATATATATATATATATATATATATATATATATATATATATATATATATATATATATATATATATATATATATATATATATATATATATGACGCAGTTATCCCTATTATATATACAGTACATATATAATTTACATAATTATTCAACACTTCTTGCTTAGTCACTTATTAAAATAATCTTCTGTATTTTTATTAATTCAAATAATAATTATTATTATATTGTTTCAGCCTTGAGGGAACAGGAAGTAGAGTTAATCGAGACCAGAAAAAGAGAAAGAAGAAGTTCAAAAGTGTCAAAGTAAATTGCTATCCACTCTTTTCATTGATGGTGGCTACCAATTTGACAACTTTAGATTTACTCTCTCTAGATTTGGAAAGTGTTGAGGTTAAGGTATGTCAGGTACAGAGCGCACAGATACAGACACATACATATACATTTCTTTTCATTTCCTTTCCTTTTCTTTTCTCTTTTCTTTTCTTTTCTCTTCTCTTCTCTTCTCTTTTCTTCTTTTCTTTTCTTTTCTTTTCTTTTCTTTTCTTTTCTTTTCTTTTCTTTTCTTTTCTTTTCTTTTCTTTTCTTTTCTTTTCTTTTCTTTTCTTTTTCTTTTCTTATATATTTTATATTATATATTATATTATATTTTATATATTATATTATTTATATATATATATATATATATATATATATATATATATATATATATATATATATATATATATATATATATATATATATATATATATATATATATATATATATATATATATATATATATATATATATATATATATAATATTAACAAATTGAATTACTTATTAATTTGAAATGGTGGAGTTTGATGAATGTCGATCGTTAAATCGCCTTCTTGTTATTGAAAGAGAAGATATGAAACGGTTTATTGGTTATTTTTACTAAAATTAAAACTAGTCCCTGTTATTCATTTATTTTAGAGAAATTAGAAGAAATTAAAAATTGCATTAGATTATATGAAAAGGATAAATAAAGCTATTCTATCTAACATAATAAAATTTGAATCTTTAGATAAGTTTTATGAAAGTGAGCGTGATAATGCTTTAGATTTTGTAATTGATATTGAAGAAAAAATTGCCATTATTGCGGAGAATTTAACTAAATCTAGCAGCCCTTTCCCTACTAGCGAAGTGTCTGTCCCACCTATTCCCAATTCCTCCTGATTGTACTACTTCTAATAATAGAGTTAGGCCTTTTCTTAATTTAGATTGTTGGAAAATACTAAAGAAACTTCCATTTTGATAAGTGATGTCATATATTGTGATGTTGATAGTACCTTGAACTGTAAATTTGATGATAATGTTGATAAAGTACAAGTACTTATGCCTTTGGATGCTAGATCTGCGCACAGCTGTAACTCTAGCCCTAAAATTGCAGAATCTCATATAAATTTGAGCTCTCTGCATACTGCTTGTTATGATGTGCCTGATTTAGTCTCTCCTAAAGAAGAATTTTGCTTTCTTGGTGCTTTTAATATTAAATGTAAAGTATTTGGCTTAAAAATGAGATTTGATAAGTTAAAACTGGGACTTAGTAATACCTCATTGCTTGATTTTAAA